>PVKB01004124.1:0-158520 GCA_004027205.1 Ctenodactylus gundi | reverse complement strand
TTTTTTTTTTTTTTTTTTTTTTTTTTTTTTTTTTTTTTGGAAACAGGGTCTTGTGCTATACTCCAGGCTGGTCCTACTCCAGACTGGTCCTGAACTCACTAGGTATTCCAGGCCAACCTCAAACTCACAACAATCCTCCTGGCTCAGCCTCCTCAGTGCTGCGATTACAGGCACACACTAAAAATTGGTTTATGTGGTGCTTGGGAACGCAACTCAGGGCCCTGAGACCTTTCCCAAGCACTCTAACTACTGTGCTATTCCTCCAGCCCCTCAATACCATTTTAAACAAAAAGGCACAGTAGGGAAAGTCTATGCCTTGAACTTGGCTAGATCTAATTCAAAAAGCTCTTTTCTTCATATGGTTTGAAAACTTAAAATGAAATATTCTGAGTTGTATCTGTACACACGCTTTATGTTGCTGGCATCAGATAGGTATACATCATCAACCTTCTGAAGGTAGTAGGGATATATTAAAGGCACTGTAGCAACCGGGTCATCCTTTTAAAAGAGCATGAACACACCACTGGCCCTTAAGTGACTTTTTCTTTTCAACTATAAATAGTAAATTCTTTAGAAGGTGAAGAAGTGATGTTGAAATAGTATTTGTCCTGTATAATCAGTATTGCTACCACTGTTTTAAATCAATCTAGTGTGTCTATTTTCAGATAGAAAACTCACTACTTTTCAACAAACATTTCAGAATCTTGATATTGTGATGGACTGCATACTGCGCCTCCTACTTAGAAGGAATGTTTTAACAACCGACTTTTTATAATTCAAGCTGCAACATCGATTACATGTGAGACGGGTGTTACGGGCAGGACTGTCCCGCTGATGGCGAAATGTGCAAACAAAAGAGAAAAATCAACCTTTCCTATCGATTCAGCTGAAGGCCGCCCCCCACCGCAAAGCCTCCGGGACGTGCTTCGGGTCTCAACGCGTCTTCAAAGGTGCGCGCTTTCAGAGGTACGAAAATGAAAGGCCGAGGCGCTCTTCGCTAAGCCTTAAAAAATCTCCAAGAATTCTGTTTGTCCCAGGATACCACAGGAGCCGGCCTTCTCCTCGCTCTCCCCCAGGAGAGGAAAAGTGGCACCTAGGACACGGCTCCGGACGGGTCCTCTGAGGTCGCCCCAGCCCAGCCACCGCTAACTGGCACGTGGCGCCCGCAGCAGGTTCCTCCCCCACCTCCACCCGGTCGCCTCCTCTGATTGGTCAAGGGCTACCAGAGCCAACGCCGCACCTGTGCAGGAGGCGACCTGGCCACACAGTGGACGTGGGGCGCGAGGTCGCGGCCACGCGGGCTACAGCCCCAGCGGCAGTTCCTGCGTATTGGCCCCGTGCAGGCAGCGAGCCACCACCCGGCGTCCGGGCTGCGCGAGCCCACGTGGGCCTTGGCTGGCGGCAGGCGCCGCTCCCCTCCTCCCCACGTCAGGCAGCGCTCACCTCGGCGCTGCCGGCGCTTCCACCTTCATCTTTTTGGGCTTCGGTTCCCCCTCGGTTGCTGCCATCTTCGCGCTCCCACCCGACTCAGGTTCCGCGACGCGCCCCGCCCCCGGCTCTCTGGGCCCGCCCCCAGCTCGCCGCGCCGCCCCCAGCTCGCCGCGCCGCCCCCAGCTCGCCGCGCCGCCCCCAGCTCCCTGCAAGCCCTGCCCCGCCCCGCTGCGTCCGTTCCGTAGCTCTCCACAACCATTGGCCCTGCCTCGGCTCGGGCCCCGCCCACTCTTGAACCCATGCACCCTACCTACGGTACGGAGCCCCAGACTGGGTTAGGCCGCGGAGGAGCGCCTGAATCCAGGCGGTGAAAAAGTCTCCATTCTTCCAGACTCTGAGTGATCTAGAAGATTTCTATCCTCAATCGGGAGGTATTTTTTCTCTCGTTTAACGACTCTGAGATTATTTAATCTTTCTAACACTACCGACTGCGCTAGGGTCTTTGAAGCTGTTCATCAGGCGATCTGCTGGGCACTCCAAGCGCGGGGTCCTCGCGGCCTTCTTTGCTGCTTCAGCTTCGGTCCGGAGAGGGCCCGGCGCCGAATCACTGACTCGCCCAGGTGTCAGGGTGAGTGTGAGGATCGGGGAGATCACAGACTGGCGACAGCTGAAAAACTGGGGAGTAGGCTAACTAGCTCGCGCTGTGGATGCGTCCTGGGCTCTGGAGTGGCTCTCCGGAGCGCCCGGGGCGGTGTCTCCTCTCGCGCTGGGCCTCCTGGGCTTGCCTGCCAGCTGGGCCGGAAGGGATCGGTGCACCTGCAGCCCAGTGTTCTGAAACCTCTGCGTCGGAGGTCAAGCTCGCGGGAGTCCCTCGGAGCGCTGCAGCTCCGGAAAAATGTCTTGTCACCCACAATGAGCTGGAGTGCCGACGACTTGACACCTGATGGAGTGGGGGTGGGGGTGAGATGGGGGGTGGACGGCTGTTGGGATGGAGAATATAGTGAGAAGGGTGGGAGAGCCCTCCAGAAGAGAGGTGACCAGGATCTAAATGAGTATGGAAGAGCGATGGGTGATGTGGCTGCTTGACTGGGTGTATTTATTTGAACCTGAAGCTGAAGCTTCCAGCCTGCGTGGTTGAGGTGGTACTACTGTAAAATTAGGAGCTCTCGCAGTTGGAGTTTCGTGGACTTTTGAGATTTATCGTATTTGAAACGATAGTTTTAAGTAGAGTTAGGTAGAAAGTATAACAATGGTGCTGGAAAGAAACAGAAGGCGAGGGCCAGAATAGTGAAGTTTCATGTTACAGTTAATAAACCTTGGTTTGGGAGAATGTCGTTAGTGATGTGCGATGTTGCAAGGATCAAAGAAGTTGGAATCTGAGAACAAATAGTTGATTCTGATGATTGGCTGGTCATTGGGCCATATGAGATAACCACTTTAATAGAGCCAGTGACTGAAAAAAGTCTGCAGTCATAGACTAAACTGTCATTGAGGCATGAAGCAATATTACTGAGATGAGGAAGAGTCTGGGATTTGCTGGTTTTGTAGAAAATACGACACGTTTGGCAGCAGAAAACAAGTAACCCATGTAGAAGATAAGACTAAAGACAGAAGCTAAGATCCCAGACAAAAAGGAAGGAGAGAAAGGGACAAAGATGACAGAAGAATTAATTTTGGAATGAAGCAGAGACAGTCTCTGAGTTAGACTGTCACTGTGCAGTCCAGGCTGATCCTGAATTCTCTATGTAGCCAAGCTGACCTCAAACACATCGCAATCCTGCGTAACCTTCCCAGTGCCGGGATTGCGGTCCTGTGCATCCATGCCCTGTTTATGAGACTCTTGGTAATTGAACTAAGAGCCTTGCCCTTGCTACAAGCGCTATAACTGCTGCGCTATTCCTCCAGCCCCAGGGACACTTTAAATGGAAGTTATAGGGGGAAAAGTGTGGAGAATTAGCTGAAATTTACATATTCTTAGTAGGAAAGATCTCTTCACAACAAATTGGTTTTTCTTAAAGAATTTCACACCGTTTCAACAATATACTATTGGAGTTTCTTGCAGGTATCTGTAAGTTGCTCAGTAATATCTCAATTCATGAATAGTAAATGGTTTTGTAGAGAAAAGTTACTGTCTTCTACAAATGACCTGCTGTCTCCTTATAAAGAGACTTTCAATGCCATTACCTTCCAGCAAATGAATATACAAGCCATCTTTTCTTCTATATGAAGAGGATAAAGGGTCCCTTTATAGAGAAGGCAGATCCTTCCATTTGGTCTTCCAGGGCCTTCTCTCCTGCTTTAGAGTCCTCTTTCTTTCAGTTTTCCCTTCACTCCCTTGTCAGCTTTTCCTCCAGTATTCACACATTCCCTTCAGCATTTATTGTCTTCACATTAAGAACTATCCCTTTTCCTGTCTTTCATCCCCTTCCTAGCTGGTACCCTAAATCTACTTATCTGGGGTTTTTTTCTGACTTGCTGTTTCTTAACCCACTGCAGTATCTTATTTCCACTATGCCACTAAACTACCCCTGAAACTACTTTTAGCGGGATCATGAGTGTCCTGTGTATTAAGTCACGCATTCTCAATGTAGACAAAAACTGCTGATTGTGAAGTAAGGAAAACTAATACTGTTTTTATGTATAAAGCACAGATATACTTAGATAAATAAACAGATATATGGTATTGTATTAATACTTCCAAGCAACTTAGTGACTTACTGAGATGCTCTCTGAAAATCTACTAAAATTTGGGCTGGGGATGTAGTTTAGTGTGAAGGCCATGGGCTCAGGTACCAGTACCATGAAAGATAGATAGATGGGGCTGGGGATGTACCTCAAAACTCCTTAGGTTCACTTTCCAGTATTGCAAGATAAAACAACCCTGCAAATGAAGTTCAGTCTTAGTGAGTCTGGTAAATAAAAGTAACACATTCTCTGTTTTAGACCTATACTTACCTTCCAAGGTTATTTTGACTATTGTAATTGCAGTGCTTGTGAAATGTCAGGGTAATAGTAGAACACTTGTAATTGTAAAGAGTATTCTGAGTTAAGCTACACTCAGACCTCTGGTGGGACTGTCACTAAACACAGTTTTTGTGACTTAAATGTTCCAAGAACAAAAAAATGTGATAGGAGTGTATAGCTTCCCAGAAAGTTTATAAAATAATGAAGTAATTATAGCTGTTGAAAACATGATAAATAGCTAATGAAGCAGACTAATTTATACTGTGTCTTGTGGTAGGATTTAGTTGTTACGTGCATTGGGGCATTGGCCATAATATAGATAGAAGTAATAACCTTTTTTTCCTATTAAAAGAGATTAAGATTAGTGTTGTGTGGTTGTTTTTTTTTTTCTCTTTTGTTTTGTTTTTGAGACAGGTCTCTCTGTACCTTGGCTGTATTGCCCAGGCTAGCCTCAAACTCATAGCAGTCCTCCTGCCTCAGCCTTCCATGTGCCAGGTTTACAGCTGTGTGCAACCACACCTGGCTAGTTTTATATGGTGCTTAGGAATCGAAACTCGGGCCTCGGTCATCGAGGTAAGTACTCCAGCCTCTGAGCTACACCCCCAGCCCAGCAGGAGTTTTCAAGCAAATGCTGTTGAGAGCTGCAAGTATTAGGCTTTCATCTCAGCACTAAGAATAATAGCAAAACATCCAGAAGGCTGGCTTAACTTACTGTATTCTTCTGAAACTTGAACAGTGGCCAATAAAAACAACATTGGTGGAAACTCCTGGGAAGAATTTATTGCCAGCTTAAGAGGATGAATAGATATCTGACTCTAAAATAAAGAAACTACAAAGTCTCTTGATTTAAGATAAGCAGCTCTCAGCCAGCTGTAATGGTGTATGCCTACAATCCCACCACTCAAGGAGGCTGAAGCAGGAGAATCAAAAGTTTGAGTGCATTTTCCCAAGATGACCATGAAAGATAAATAATTTGAATTGGTTCAGGACATTAAGGCAGCCATGACAATATAACTAGAGACACTACTCAACCAAAGAGGACTCTCAAAATGGCTTCAGAAGTTGGCAAGAATCATGGGATAAGTGTGTTTGAAGTGAGGGGAAAAATTTTGAGGGGGATTAGTGGCATCATGTCTTTTACTGTACTAAGTTTTTTAAGTTAAAAAGGAAAAGTTTGAGCGCAGCCTGAGCAACTTACTGAGTTAGGGAGACCCTGTCTCAAAATAAAACATAAGAAATTGGTTGGGGGTGGGGGTAGAAGAATAGCACAGCAGCTAAAGCGCTGACCCAGCAGGCACGAGGACCTGCGTTCTATTCTCCAGCACCACATAAGCTGAATGTGGTGGCTCACACCTATAATCTCAGCTCCCAAGAGGCTGAGGCAGGAGGATTGCCAGGAATCCACGTCTAGCCTGGGCTCCATAGCCTGGCCTACAGAGCAAGACCCTGTCTCGAAAGAAGGAAAGAAATTGGCCAGGGTTCTGCTCAGTGTGAAGACCTTGAGGTCAATCCCCAACACCACAAGAAGAAAAAAAAAAACAGCTCTTTTTTTAAATTATTACAAGACACGTTGCTGTAATCTCCCTCAAAATACCATAACTCTACAAGCAACTGTTTTTAGGCTATACTGTGGCAATGGAGTGCCATAGTTCCACATGAACTGTACTTGCCATAGGAGGATAATTTATGTCAGCACTTTTAAATACAGTTTCTACTCTGATTAACCTTTCTCAGCATAAAAACTAGAACAAGCCTCTAACTAGACAGAATACATACCCTCAACTGTTCTTAAGTCATAAGCTGAAATAGCACATTGCACTGTCCAGGGCAGTAAACGCTAGCCATACATGGTTGTTCATATTAAAGTTAAACTTCAGTACGTTAGGTTTTTTAGCCACATTTCAAGATGCTATACAATGTGATGTGATAGAGGACATTTCCTTCATTGCAGAAAACCCTTTGGGACCATGCCTCATTATTACCTGTTCTAATACTTCGGCTCTAAGAGGTAGGTAGAGGATGGGCGCTCAGGGTTCAACTGAACAGTGCCTAGCCTGGTGTCTGGTCCACAATATTTTAGATACTATTTACTCAAATGTTCTTAATGAGCAAATAGTTTAGAGTGTAGCTCAAAGGTTAATTTTTGCAAAAGATGCCATATTCCAGAGCTTACTCACTTGTGCTCAGAGCGGAGTCCACATTTTTTATTTCAGATTCAGATTTTATTCTAAGAAAAAGGTGTAATAATAAAAATTTAGTTATGTCTCTTATCATTGATAATTCTGTTTCATTAAAAAGTGAGAAATGCTATTAGCTGAGGTTATGTTAACACATTCTGGGTGGCAATTATATGTATTCTAGTATCACTATACTAACATTCAAATGAAAGTGCAGGGCATACACAAACTCACTAAAGACAGCATCTAACTAGATAAGACAGAAAAATTGGGCATCTCCCCAGTATGAGGTGTCAAGATTTATTGCTATCACCTCAAGTTGATTGTTTGGCTAAACAGAGATGGCTCTGAACAGAAAAACAATTTTTTTAATAAATGGGAATAAACTATAAATAGGGTTAATACTTTACTAATAAAATAACTACTAAAGTAGATTTTTTTTTTTTTTTGAGACAAGATCTCACTCTGTGGTCCAGACTGGTCCTACACTCTGCGTAGCCCAGTTTCGTCTCAAACTCAGGGCTCTTCTGCCTCCTAAATGCGAGGATTATAAGCATGAACCACCACGCCCAGCTAATCTGTATGTGATGCCAGGGAAACCAACGTAGAGCCCTGCACACGCTAGGCAAGCCCTTTAACTGAAGAGCTATGCCCCTAGCCTCACTAAAATATGTCATAGTAATATTCCCTTTGTAAATGTTGAACATATACCAGATGAGAAGGGGAAATCGCTGCCAGACTTGTTTCTGTTATTTTATATTTTTTGAAAGGACAGTAGTGGGAATTGAATCCAGGACCTTAACACCAAGCTACATCTTCAGCCAGTTTGGTTTGGTTTGGTTTGGTTTGGTTTGGTTTGGTTTTTGAGACAGGGTCTCAGTAAGTGGCTGTTTCCCAGGCTGGGCCCAAACCTTTGATTCACCTGACTCAGCTTCTTTGAGAGTGCTAGGACACAGGCACGCACTCTACCTTATTTTTTTTTTTCTTGTACATGTTGTGTTATCATATCTTGTAGGAAAAAAATTGTCTAATTCAGGGTAATAAAATTATTACATGTGTCTTCCTCTTAAGAATCTTAGTCTTAGCTCTTATATTTAGGTCTTTGACACACTTTATGTTAACTTTTTGTAGAAAATGTGAAGATGAGGTCTAGTTTCTTTCTTTCATGTGGAAATCCACCTGGTGCTAGCAGTACTTTTTGAAAAGAGTGCAACAGCCTTGCTTTGTAGTCCAGACTGGTCCTGAACTTACTGTGTAGCCCAGGCTGGCCTTGAACACTGACTGGGCAATCCTTCAGCCTCCTGAGTACTGGATTATAGGTGTGTGCCATCATGCCCAGTTTGTGTAGTGCTGGAGAATCAAATCCAGGGCCTTGCATTTGCTAGGAAAGTGCTTTAACCACTGAGCTATGCCTCTAGCCCCTTATTAAATTTTTTAAAGGATATTTTTATAATGTTACATGTACAAGCCTTATACTTCCGTTAAATTTATTTCCTGGGTATTTAAACCTTTATGATGCTATTGTAAATAATTTTAGGAATGGGATCAAGCCTATGATCATTTTTGATTTTGATTTTTTTTTTTTTTTTGAGAAAGGGTCTTGCTGAGTGAGTGTCTAGGTTGGTCACCCAGGCTACGCTCAAACTTGTGACCCCCCTTCCTCAGCCTCACAGAGTGCTGGGTTTACAGGCCTCTGGTATCAGGCACAGCTAAATACTATCTTAATTGAATTTGTAGATTGTTTATTGCAGGTGGTTAGAAATGGAATTTTTTTCTATAATCTAGTGACCTGTAACTTCACTAAACTCACTTGTTGGCTCTAATAAGGTGTTTGTGAATTCCTTAGGGTTTTCTGTACATAAGATCACAAGTGGGCCTGGTGGTGCAGACCCTGAATCCCAGGACTCTGGGGGCTGAAGCAGGAGGACTGTGAATTGAAGCCAAGCTTGGGTAATCAAGTGACTCAGACCTTGTCTCAAAATAAAACTTAAGAAAGGGTAAGGGATATAACTCAATGTGAAGGCGCTATGCTCAATCTCTAGGGGGAAAAAAAGAAAAACTCATTTTCTGCAAAGAGCTTTACTTATTTTTAGTGAAACATTTTGTTTCATATTCTTGCTTAATTGCCTTGGCTAGGACCTCCAGTACTGTGTTGAATAAGAAAGATGAGTAGACATCCTTGTTCTTGTTTTTGTAGAGATGAGTTGTGATCTTTAACCAATGAATACATTCATTTTCATACGTGCTTTTTTATCAGTTAGAGGAAGTTTCTTTTAATTTCTAGTATAAGTATTTTTGTTTGTTTCCTCAGAGGCTTCTTTTGAAATCAGCATTTGTTTTTAGTTTTTTGGGGTTTGTTTTTTTAACATTACAGATTGAAACAAGTGGACATGGTGTCACACATGTGTAATCCCAGCACTCTGAATGCTGAGGCAGGAGGATTGCCGTGTGAGTTTGTGACCAGCCTGAGCTACATAATAAGTTCAGTATCAGCCTGGACTACAAAACTATTTCCTGTCTCAAAATAAAATAATAGAATAAAATAAATAAAAATATAATCATTAGAGATTTAACCTAGGGTATTCTCACTAAGTAACATTCCCAACCCATTTTTTATTTTTGATTTTGAGACAGGATCTTGTTAATTACACTTAACTGGGCTCAAATTTGTGACCCTCCTGCTTCTGCCTCCCAGAATGCTGAGATCACAGGCCTGTGCCGCCAGACTCAGACTAGTCTTTTATTGATAATCATATATTGCATTGAATGAGTTTCCTATGTTAAATCAACCTTATTACGTTTTTGGAATAAAGTCAACTGTTTTAGATGTTGCTGAATTCATTTCTCTAGTACTTTCTGCAGAATTTTTCCATTTGTATTCTTGAATAATACTGGTCTGTAGGCTTGTATTACCTTTATCAGTTTTTTTTTTTCTGTCAGTGTAATACAGAAATACTTTTTGATATATAATAAATTTAAACTTTTTCTCCCCACAGAAAATGATCCACAGTCTATTTCTCATAAATTGTTCTGGTGACATATTTCTAGAGAAGCACTGGAAGAGTGTTGTGAGTCAGTCTGTGTGCGATTATTTCTTTGAAGCTCAGGAGAAAGCTGCTGATGTTGAAAATGTTCCACCTGTCATCCCAACGCCTCACCACTACCTCATCAGTATCTGCCGGGATAAGCTCTTCTTTGTGTCTGTCATACAGACAGAAGTGCCACCTCTCTTTGTGATTGAGTTCCTGCATCGAGTTGCTGATACTTTCCAGGTTCGTTACCTATCAGTCACTTTTCCAACTTAAATTACTCAAATTGGAGAACACATGACTGTATTCTTTACTCACCTTTTAATGTGCTCCTTTGCCTACCCCTTTGTATTTTTAAGTAAGCGGAAGTTCATAACCCCTTTTCTTTAGAGAATGTACCAGCACTCCTGGCTGCTCAGTTCACAATTTGTTATGTCTTAAAAACTAATCATCAGTGTCTTCCACATACAGTGCTCTGGATGGTCCTAAGACTTTTATCGGTTATGAACTCTTTTATGTTTACATTTAAATTTTTTACTTGCCTTGCTGAATATACAATTTAAAACTTACCCATGTGTGTTGTGGGATAGGTTAATCTGGGTGAATGAAGTTTATAACTCATGTTCAATTTAACATTTCAGTACATTCTGGCATAATGTACAATGGGAATTCAATTTAATCTAAAAACATCAAGAAAATACTGACAAATGGTATTAGTACTAAAAAGCATCCTTTTTTTCATTTTTTTACATATTTTTGATATCTTAAAGAATGAGTTTATTCTTCAGAATAAAAAGTAGCTAGCAAACCCTTCTTCATGCCTTCTGTTGTGCAATATTATGAATGTTTTGCTAGGACTACTTTGGTGAGTGTTCAGAGGCTGCAATCAAGGACAATGTGGTCATAGTGTATGAACTCTTGGAAGAGATGTTAGACAATGGATTTCCTCTAGCTACTGAATCTAACATCTTAAAAGAACTGATTAAACCACCAACAATTCTACGTTCTGTCGTTAACTCTATTACAGGTAAGATGAAAATACATTCTATTCTAGGAACAAAACAAAACTTTAAAAACAAATCATTGTTGCTTATCATATGGTAAGATTATTAAAGTAGTTCAGTTTGGCTAAAGTGAAAATTACTGGTAATGTTAAAATGAATGTATATTTCTTTTCATTGAAAGAGGCTAGGTCTTTAGTGACAAAGAATTTTTAATTATTATTATATAGATTTTTAAAAATAAAACCACAAAAATATTGTTAGTATTATAAGAGTGGGCTGGGGGGATAATTCAATGGTTAGAGTGCTTGCCTAACACGCACAAGGCCCCAGTGACTCTGGAGACTAAGGCAGGAAGATTGCCTGAATTAAAGGCTAGCCCTGGGCTTCATAGTGAATTCAGTACAAGTTTGGACTACACAGCAAGACCTTGTCTCCAAAAAATAAAAGTAAGTTTAAGTAAATTTTCCTAGTCTGTCCTAAAGAAGATAGTATAAGAAGCCACTTAGAACTGAATCTTGCCTACTTACAGACTTGTATTTTAATAATTAAAATAGTAATGTGGAAGGATGGAGTCAGTGCAGTACAAGAGTCCTGGAATTCAGTCCCTAACACCTAAAAAGATAAAATAAAGTAGCATTATATAACTAGCATTATGCTGGTAACCCAGATCACCTAAGTATAGAAACTTGAAGCATGGACCAGTGGCATAGTCCTGTAGTTCCAGTGTTCTGGGAAACTGAGGCAGGAGGATCACAAGTTGAAGCGTAGCCTGGGCAACTTAGCAACTGTCTTAGTTACTTTTTTGTTGCTGTGACTCAATAGCTGACATCTACAGATTTAGGGGAGGAAAGTTTTATTTTAGCTTACAGTTTCAGAAGGTCACAGTCCATTCAGGGGTGGCCAGCTGCAAGGGAAGTACATGGCAGAGGCAGAGGTGGAGGCAGCTTCTCATGAGATCACACACAGGAAGCCAAGTCAAGGCAAGTTGAGACTAGTCCTCCAAAGAAGTTAGGAAGCAGCTTATATGCTTCCAGGTCTCATCCCAGCGATCAGCCCCTCCTGGATCCAGGTGTGGAAGTTCTGGGAAGCACCCACTACACACCTGTGATCCATTGTTACATGCCTATAATCCACCCTTCCAGACTAGGCTCTAATCTCCCAACAGCACATTGTTCCATAGACAAGTCTATAACATTCCAATTCATGAGACTTTTGGGGGACATTCAGATCTAAACCACAATAGCAACTTAATAAGATTCTGTCTCAAAATCAAAAATAAAAAATGGACTGGAAATACAGATCAATGTGATGGCCCTGGGCTCAATCTCAGTACCACGAAAAAAAAAGCAAAAAAAAAAAAAAAATTGCAAATTTCCCCACAGAGTATGAATTCTCTTCTCCAAGTCTTTGTTTTTAGACATACAGATGATGATTTAAAAACAAAACCAGAAAATTTGTGTATTTGTGAGATCCCTGTATTATAGGCCTTGTGCTTGTGTTAAGTTTCCAGTTAGGTTTCTTTCTTGAGTAAAAGTAGTAATTCAGTATATCTAGTTGATAATATTCTTTTGAAAGTGCCAGAGTCTTCTGGAGAAAGATTATTTTGAAGTGTTACGTGGTACGCAACTGTACCTTCACCATCGTCATCACTTCAGTGCACTGACCTAAAACTAGGGTGGGAAGTACATAAGAAAAGCATCATTTAGCAGCTCTCTACTCCTCTGTGAAAGGCTGGTTTTAGAAATTTATTTAAAAAAGGTGTGTCTGTGCTACTTAAACTTGTACTTTGGATAAGAGACTGAAGGAGATTAAAATACCAAAAAGCAATATGTAATTTTCAAAAATAGTTTTATACTTGACAATTTAGTGTGACACTGGAAACTACATATAATATTAAATGGGAAGAAACCAGGGCTGAAGGAATGGCTCACCTGTTAAAGCGCTTGCACGCTCGCTAAGTACCTGAGTTGATTCCCTAGCACCGCATAAGCCGGTGTGGTGGCACTGAGGCAGGAGGATTGCCTTGAGTCCAAGGCCAGTCTGGGCTCCATAGTGAGTTCAGGACCAGCTTGGGCTACAGAGTGAGTCCTTGTCTCAAAAAAAGGGGGCGAGGGGGAAGAAACCCAGAACAAGTTATTGGTAGTTACACAGATTAAAAAGTTATAAAATGTTTACAGTGATGGTTGCCAACAAAGAAAATGCAAATTCTTTATTTTTGCTGTATACTTTTTAACTTTCCAAAATAAATATGTATTTTATAGTCCAAAAAAACTGATGTAATCTTTTCTGAGCTATAGTAAGTGGACTTCAGGTGAGGACTAGAGAATCAGTGGAAGGTAAAAAGAGAAATAAGAGGTGGGTTGTTCTGTTTTGTTTTTAAGACAGAGTCTGGCCACATAGTCCCAGCACGTCTCTGACTTACTGTGTACTCGATGTTACCACACTCAGCACAAACATTCTTCTTAAATGAAACTATGTATCAAAAAACAAAGTTAAGTTGTATCTACCTCTAGCAGAATTAGAGCTGGTTTTTAGTTGAACATCAGGAGATCAAATTAGAAAATTAAGTTGGGAAAGTCCTTGAATATGAGGCTAAATATTTGGCTTTTCTTCCTCCTAGTGTTGGGAATCAAACCCACAGCCTCATGCGGGCTCTTCCACTGAGCCACACTTCAGTTCTCTGTTAGCTTTTGTCCTCAAGCATCTGGGTAAACACTGAAGGTTTCTGTACAGGAAAATAACAAGATTAGAGTAGTATTTTTCAAAAATTCTTCTGGATCAAGCATAGTGGTACATGACTATAGATCCAACTGTTGTGGAGGCTGTGGCAAGAGGACTGCAGGTTGAAGGCCACCCTAACTCAACATAGTAAAAAGGGCCAGAATCACTTACCTAGCATGCATAAGGATCTGGGATCCGTCCACGGTACTAAAAAGAAAATTGTTCACAGCACCAAAACAGAAATACTCTTCTGAAAGTTAATAGGTTAGTAGCAGCAACACCAGCCATAAATAGACTATAAAGTTTTATATATGGTATGACTGCAAATTTCATTTTAAAATGCAATTCAAAAAAGAAAATAGAAAAATGCAGCCTATTTATGGGGGAAATGTTTAGGGAAATATATTACGGTACCAGTGATAGTTGTATTTTGGTAGGAAGGTAATAGTTTTTTTAAATTCACTTTTCTGAGCTCTACTTTTTTTCCAATTAAGCATGAGTAAATTTGAATTACAAATTAACTGTAAATTAAATGATGTTAAATAAATCACAGTTCAAAGATACATATTTTGGGTAACCAGGCTTATTTTTATACATACATCAGTTTACCAGGAAATCAGCCAGACATTGAACATCAGCCATATTGCAGCCTGTGAATGGGAGAAGGTAGAGCATGTTCTTTGTGCAGCTCCACTGAGGCCTGCATGTCAGTGCTTCGTGTAGAACTCAGCGGAATACCCCAGATGCTATTCATCACTCTGCTTTCTCAGAGGAGATGTTTTTCAGCAGGTTTTCAATCAACTCTCCTGTTTTTTCATTTTGACAAGATGAGATTCTGTTGTTGAACCACTGGAGTTAGCTTAGGTTACTGCCAGCACACAGGAAACCAAAGATAAGTAAATTCAATTATCCTGGTTTGGCAGGTGGGCAGAGGACTACATGGCATATTTTTGTCTTTAGAAATTTGATCATGTTGGTATGGCTAAGTCTCCAACAATTCTGCAGACCATCCACAACTTCCAGACACTAAGGAGACGGCTAAATGATTTTCTTTTTCTTCCTGAAAGTGGCTTTTCTGATAACAGTTTGACACATCAGCTTTGTTTTCTCCTTTTCCGATTTCTAGGCAGTAGCAATGTTGGGGACACGCTCCCCACGGGGCAGCTGTCCAACATCCCATGGCGCCGAGCAGGAGTGAAGTACACAAACAATGAAGCCTATTTTGATGTTGTTGAAGAAATAGACGCAATTATAGATAAATCAGGTAATTGTGAGGCAATAACAGTTCTGCTGACACAAGCTCAACAGAAAATTGTAACCCCTTGCCAGTGTGGTTTTACCAGAAAGGCATTCATTTCCTAATGATTTATAAATCTTTACTTTGCCCAGGGGTTACATATAATTATCATAACCACTGTTGAGATTTGCCAAACGTGTTAATCAGAATTCATGTGCTTCACTTTAAGCCATTAATTTCCCTCAATACCTCTTCCTCTTGCTGTTTATTCATTCTGCCATTACCTATGTACCACATACCCTACTTTTGTTACTACTTTATGGCCAGTATTTCTAATAAAGACTTCTTCCTGAATATCTTTTAACCATACAAAAGAATGATATTCATCAGAATCATAAAACTTTATTATATCTATCTTTACACTTTGATTCAGTGACTTGTGCACACTGCTAACTGATAATGACTTATTGTAGGTTGTTCTTCTTTAATGAGTACCCTTTCCATTGTAATAGTCAAAAAATTTAAAATACATAAAGGTGCACAGCAAATTCCGTAGCTTTTGCACTGGAGGTATGGCTCGGTAGCAGAGTTACTGGCACACTTGCTGCACTGAGTTTGATCTTCAGTTAAAAAACATACATTATAATCTTTCTTCTCCCAGAATAACAGATCATGGCTTTTATTTATTAAAGTGGTTTAGTCCATTTCATTAAGAAAATTGCCTCATTTTAAAAATCTGTTATAAATATTTCAAAATCACATCAGTAGTCTTCCAGTGTTGACTTTATGAAGGTTTGAATTTGCTTAGAATTATTACGTTCCAGCCAGACATGACGGTACACACCTTAATCCCAGCACTCTGGGAGGCTGAAGCAGGAGCATCACAAGTTCAAGCCCAGTCTAAGCAGCATAGTAAGACAGTCTCAAAAAGAGCTGAGATATAGCTCAGTGTAAAGGCTCTACATTTAACCTCCTTCAATACTAGAAAAAAAAATCATATTCCACTAGTTAGATACAAGCACTAAGTAATCAGTAAAAAAGTTAAGTTGTCTGAACTGATGTAATGGATCTTCTGTTCACTGACCTGTTGGTAGAGGTGCAAAGGTTTGGTGAGTCTAATACCCAGGGAGTATCTCCGTGACTCCAGATATAGTGATAGCTTTAGTAATGACCCAGATTCCACTGAGGTTATCTCCTTTTCTTTCTTCCTTCAGGATCTACAGTCTTCGCAGAAATCCAGGGGGTCATTGATGCTTGCATCAAGCTATCTGGAATGCCTGATCTCTCTCTCTCTTTCATGGTAAGTTTTGTTCTCCTATTCTGTTGCCCATTTGTGCCGAATTTATATGAAGTACTAAAAGAAATAGTAAATTCTGGGATAAGTTTGTATATTACATTACAAATGATTATCCCAGAAATATTATCATAGTTTCCCAAAACAATAGCTTACCTGCTGAGCATAGCCTCTATGGCAGGGCTACAGAGAAGCCTATACCTGAGTGTGCTAGAAGTGGCTTAAAACTGTAAAACTGGCTGGCCGGCTTCTGCTCGCCCCCAGTACCGTTACTGAATTATTAACTTGCTTTGCTGATAGGGAAGAATAATGCTATATTGTATCATTTTAGATTCTGTATGACACACTGACAAAAATAATTAAGAGAAATTCTCTTGTCATTTTTTCCTGATTTTATCTTCTTTGAACGTGTTTTTTTCATCTGTAGAAAGGATTTTTGTTTGTGGCAGGATCTCGCTCTGTAGTTTAAGCTGGTCCTGAACTCACTATTGAAGCCCAGGCTGGCCTCAAACTCACGGCAATCCTACTGCCTTAGCCTCCCTAGCACTGGGATTACAGGCGTGTTCCACCACAGTCAGTTTATGTGATGCTGGAGAATCAAACCCAGGGCCTGTGCTTACTAGACAAGCACTTCAACAGCTGTGCTGTTCCTCCAGCCCTAGAAAGGATATACTGCTACTTGTCTTTTCTCCCTCATAGTTAATCAAATTTCAAATAAAATAGTGTATGTAAAAATATTTGTAAATAGTATTGTAAAACTGTGAAGTTGTGCTTATGTGGTCACGAGAAACTTAACAGACTGCTTTTCTATTTTTAATTTTTTTTTTTTTTTTGAGACAATCTCACTCTGTAGGCCAGAGTGGCCTTTAACTCATGGCAGTCCTCCTGACTCGGCCTTTCAAATGCTGGGATTATAGATGTACCCCACTATACCTGGCTTATGTGATATTGGGGAAATGAACCCAGGTCCTTGGCTTGGTAGGCAAGTGCTGTAGCTGCTGAGCTACACCCCAGACCACTTTTTCTTTAGGGAACATATTAATTTCTTATGTTTAAGTAATGTGACCATACACATTATACTCTAAAAATACAGCTGTCTCCTGTTTTTCTGGCAGAACCCAAGGCTTCTTGATGATGTCAGCTTCCACCCCTGCATCCGATTCAAGCGTTGGGAATCTGAAAGAGTTTTGTCATTTATTCCTCCAGATGGAAACTTCCGACTCATATCATACCGTGTCAGCTCGCAGAAGTACGTTGATGCATCAGCTGGAGTCTGTCATAGCAATATGCTGAGCAGAACCCACCTTTCCATTTCCTCCTGACAGGAGACCTAGTGAGAACTGGGGGAAAAATCAGTGTAGGTTGAATCTAAAAGTATAGAAAAGTAACAAGTGAAACTATAGTAAAATCTGTTGCTAAGAGCAATCACTTTGAACTATAGGCCTGGTGTAACATCCTCTTGTGCCGAGACTTTACAGTGATCTGCAGACCTGGTGACTGACCTAATGAGAACTGTACCAGGACGCTTCCTAGCTTACTGGTCATTGTGTCACTTCTCCCTGCATGTCTTTACATTGCCCATTTTAATTTTGAAACGGGATAGTCCTAAGCTATCTAGGATAGGCTCAAACTTGAAATCCTCCTGCTTCATCCTCCTAGAGTGCTGAGATTGCAGGCCTGCACCACTGGGCTCAGCTGCATTGAATTTTGGAGGAACAGTTTACCACGTAGGTTATAGCTAGTATGTTCCGTGAAAATATCAGAAAGTAGGGGTGGGGATGTGATACACGCTTGCCTAATATATATTAGGCCCTGTACTAGCACTGAAGGGGAAAAATAAGTAATGTAATAAAACCAGAAAATATCTGAGTAGTATAGTAAGACAAGGCTCAGCCGGGTGTGGTAGGGCAGGTGTATAATTCCAGCACTCTGGGAGGATGAGTCAGTAGGATTACAACTTCAAGCCCAGCATAGGCAATTTAGTGATTTATTGAGAATGTAGTTAAAGTGTGAAGACCCTGGGCTCAATCCCAGTATCACCAAAGAACAAGAAAAAAAATCAACAAGACTCAAAAGAGAGGAATTATTTCTTCGCTCTTATCATATAAGAACTACTTTTATATATAAACTGGAGCCATTTTCTCCAGTTTGTCTTGGTTTGTGTATGTACTTTTGCTGGAGACTCGCATAGCTCCTAATGCACGCTGCTGTCAGAGTTTTGTGCTGCACCCGTTGTACAGGTACACAGTCTGCAGCTGGAGAGGCGTTGTGCCTTGCTGTGGAACTGGAAGCACCGTAAAATACTCTGGACTAAAGCTTTCAGGCCATGTCTGGAACTGTCCCACGCCAGTTAATTATGTGTATTTGTGCTTTTGTGCCTTTTCTCTGTCTTCTTAGTCTCGTGGCAATACCAGTGTATGTGAAACACAGTATCAACTTTAAGGAGAACAGTTCTTGTGGCAGATTTGATGTAACAATTGGACCAAAGCAGAATATGGGAAAAACTATTGAAGGAATTACAGTGACAGTTCACATGCCAAAAGTTGTGCTGAACATGAACCTGACACCAACGCAAGGCAGCTATACATTTGATCCAGTCACCAAGGTACAGCCACTTCAAGTCTAGAGTGAGCAAGTGTTTCTGCAATCTGTTTTGTGACTGGGGTTGGGGGGAGGGTTTAGTATCTTATTTAAAAGTCAAGTCACTATAAGACCGAGAGAGCACACAGAGATTCAGCAGCGGCTGCAGAAGGCGCCCGCATCTGCTGCTGAGTGGGTGAACAGAAGACGCTGACTCTGCCCCTCTGGCGGTATGCTTACTCATCCACTGACAGTCCAGAGACTCGCTTCACTGTCTGGTAAGAAGGACCACCTTTTTAAGGCAAGAAAAGCTACATGGCTATAAGGTGAAATTAATCTGTTGTTACATATTTCTATAGAAATTGATCATTAAGACCTGCTTTTTTTCCTCTTTAGCTTAAAAGCATTGTTCATATTCTCCCATAGGGGATACTGGTTAGGAAGCCCCGCTTCTTCACCTTCACATGCCTCTAGCAGAAGAGTTCTCAAAAACTGTAAAAGATGATTTTCTCTCAGCTTCTGGCCCAAGAGAAAATAGGATTGTTTTCTAGAACAGAATCATTGAGCTGCTTGATACATTTTAAAAGGCATCTTTTGAAATAAAGTCAGAATGTTAAAGATCATCTAAGCTAGTCTCTGAGGATTCCAGAGACCATTAATACTGAGTGCTTCACCCTCCTTTCAACACAGCAGCTTCACTTGCCCTCATCTGATGAGTTTCTACAAAATGGATTTTTTTTTGGGGGGGGGGTTCATTTTACTGATATGTATACATGCAAAATTTAAGGTTTACAATGGAGTTGAGCATTTTGTGTACATATGTATCTTGTCAAGGTGACAAGGGCTTTCCCACTGTCTTTTTGTCCCTCCCCCTATCCCCGTTTCACTTTGTTTTTCGTTTTAAGTTCCATTAAGAGTTGTGATCTGGGACTGTCATAAAGGATTGCATAGCTGAAAGCATACAAATACCAACATAAAATCAAGGCATGATGGTACATTCCTGTAATCTGAGCACTTGGGAGGCTGAGGCAAGAGAATCACATTCAAAACTAGCATTGGCTACCCAATAAACTCAAGGCTAGACTGGACTACCCAGTGAGCCCTTGTCTCAACAACAACAACAACAAAAAAAACCCCACAGTGTATTCATTCAGTCTTCTCATTTTTCAGAAGAATAAATAAGAAGTCCTGAAGGTAGTACAGTGGAAAGAATATTTAAAATCGGATAGCCGTAGGTCTGGATCCTAACCTTGCGACTTTTAGAATATGCATGAAACCTACAGATCCACTAACATGTTGGTAACATACAGGTTGGGGACATAGTGTCCATTTATATCACGTTTGACCACTTTTCCCCTCATGCTCCTCCCCCACTCTCAGTGACTCCTCCCTTTCTTGCTGTCCATCACCCTCTTCCTACCCTGTCTTTATGTTCGGGTCCTTTTTTTTAACTTTGATTTTTAAAAAATCACATGACATAAAATCTAACTTTTTAATAAATACATGAATTCCAAGTTATGGGACACATTAGAACCATGGAGTTTTGGGGTCCTTTTATGCATTTATGTCAGTTTCATATGAAGGACACCAACTGATACTTTTTGTCTGGCCCATTTAATTGAACACTTTTGACTCAGTGTTGCCCATTTTCTTTAGAATACTTCATATCTGCCTTTATGACTAAATTCTGTTGTGTATGAATGCCACATTTTCTTCATCCATTCCTGTTGACAGGCATGTAGGTTGTTTCCAAGATTTAGCTATTATGAACTATACTGCTATAAATATGGATGTGCGTGTGTCTACTTTAGTTCTTTTGGGGAAATGCTTAGGAGAGGTGTAGTTGGATCAAGTGAGATTCCTATTTTCAGCTTTCTAAGGAATCTGTAGACTGCTCTCCATAATGGGTAAAGCAGATTGCAGTCCCACAAACACTATAGAAACATTCCTTTTTCCCCACAGCCTCACCAACAATAGTTATTTTTTAATTTGTTTGCTTGGTTTTTGCTATTGTTTTACTGTGTTTTGAGAAGGGGTCTCACTTTGTAGTCCAGGATGTTGGCCAGTTGTGTTAGTTACTTACCCTGCTGCTGTGACAATACCCAACATCCACAGTTTAAGGGAGGAAAGATTTACTTAGTTCACAGGCTCAGAAGGTCTCTCTCTCTCTCTCTCTCTCTCTCTCTCTCTCTCTCTCTCTCTCTCTCTCTCTCTCTCCCCTTCCCTCCCCCTCCCTCTCTCCCTCTCCCTCTCCCTCTCCACTGATGGGGCAGCAGGCAACAGTGAAGGCCCATGGCAGAGGCTGGAGAGAGGCTCACCCCATTGCAAACAGAAGCCAAGTGAAACGGGAGCAAGACAATGAGCTTTCCCAGGAAGAAGTTGCAACATTTCTTCCTCCTTCCTACTACTACTTGAAGGTGCCAGTTGCACCCACCCCTCACCTCGTGGATCATAGATCAGTAACAAACCCCTGAAATCTCTGCCCTAGGCAACCCCCAATGTCAACAATTTAACAGTCTTTCCAGGTCAAACCTTAAACACCTGCCCCTTCCAGCCAGGCCTACCTCCCAGTACCACACAGCACCAAATACCTGAGGCTTTTCAGGGACACTTAGATCCAAACCATAGTACCAGTGATGTGGCACACTTTTACTGGTGCTTGTTGGCAGTTTATACTTTCTCATGTAAAAATTTTCATTTCAGCTGCTCATTTCTTAATAGGACCTCCCAACTAGCATGTGACCTTCAACAAGTCATATGATGTCTCTAAGCTTTAATTTCCTCATGTACAAATAAAGACAAAATTAACTTCACAGGATTCTATGAGATAACATAAATATTGTTAAGCACAGCACTGTGTTCAAACAACTGTAAGAGTCAGAGCTAGAAGTAAAACCATTCTGGATACTAGAGCTGTTTCCAAGACACTGCTTCATATTATATGAAAGTTCATAGTGTCTTCGCACTTTGTATTGGAACATGTATCTGTAGCACGTGGTTCAAGCTGGGTCTGTTATTTCTTTTCTTTTAAGGTACTAACATGGGATGTGGGGAAAATTACTCCACAAAAGCTCCCAAGTCTTAAAGGACTGGTAAATTTACAGTCTGGAGCACCAAAGCCAGAAGAGAATCCCAGCCTCAACATACAATTCAAGATCCAGCAGCTTGCTATTTCAGGTAAGGATATTTGACTTGTTTTTAATATTCGTTTGTTTGAGACAGGGTCTCACTTCATGGTCCAGGCTGCTCCTGAACTTATTATGTAGCCCAGACTGGCCTTGAACTCACGGCAGTCCTCAGCTTCCTGAGTACAAGGATTATAGATGTACACCACCACACCCAGTGAATTTTTATGTGGTGCTGTGGGATTGAACCCAGGTCCTTGAGCATGGTAGGCAAGTGCTCAAACCACTGAGCTGTGCTCCCTGCCCAAGATGTTTAGCAGGTCCAGTTTCCCTTTTACACTGTGCTGTGGGGCCATCCTTTGAGGCATCAAGTATTTTGAGAGCAAAATACACAGCGTTCCTTTACTTCTGATTCTGATTTAAGCCCCAAAGATGGAGTCTTTCCTATTCACAGTTAGTATGATTAGCCTTAACAAACATTCCCAGCCTACATGGGCATCTGACTAAAACTGGATCCCCCCCTCCGCCCAAGTTTAATAGTTCACAGATGGTAAAATGGACACTGATGAGTATCAGATTTATTGTATAACATCCATCACTAAGCTAATACTGTATTATTGGAATAATTTGTTCCATTCTTTTTTGGCACAGGCTTGAAAGTGAACCGCTTGGACATGTATGGAGAGAAATACAAGCCATTTAAAGGAGTCAAATATGTCACCAAAGCTGGGAAGTTCCAAGTGAGGACATGAGAAGAGGCCAAAATTCTTCAACATCTGTTTGTTTTCCCAGTGTCATTAGAGTTTATTACTATTTGGTACCAAGTGGGTGGGAATGCATATTCTAGTTAAAGCATTTGTGTCTAGCTACACACCACTAACAAAGCTGCTTAGTAATTAATGTAGGGTTCTTAAGGAGCTTTAAGCTAAGGAAACTTTTCTAATGACTTAGCTTATTTTGTACCTTTTCACTTAGAAAGATTTTGGAGATGATTTCTTCCAAAAAGGGGTACCAGCTGGATCCTGCACACCATAGCATTGAAGGCAGAAGGCTACAGGAATAACCTCTCTACTGAAGTGAACTGGTCTCAACCAGCAGGAATTTTCTTAATCTGTGATGAGTGAAGTAATGTCACACCTTCTGATCTTAGCCACCCGAAGTCAGTGTCTGTCCTAACAGAGGAAAGTCCCCCCACCCCAGGTTGTTTACAAAAAACTGCCTCTTCAAGTGTTTGCCTTATTCAGCTTTTCACTTGTGCCATTAAGCAAGCACTGTAGCAAAAGCCACTTCCACATGGCCCGGGCAGGGAGCATTACTGCTTCATTCTCACTGTACTTGGTATTGTATTTTTTATAAGTAAGATTTTTATGTAAAGCACTGATTGTGATTTACAAGGACCTTGCTGCAGTAAATATCATCTCAAGTTTGTGCCACCAGTTCAGTTGTTGGATAGCACAGAGAAAGACATTTGTATCAAAGGGGCAAATGCTTTATAAAGGTAATAAAAGGGAACACTACTTCTGCTTTTAACAGGTTACTGCAAGGACATATGTGTGCTTTTAAGCAAATTATAGTAGAAGAGAAATTTAAATGAAACCTTTGCCAGCTTTTGTAGAGCTTTATCTAGCATCACTTGAATCATAGTTAGCCTGAATGCCTCATGCCCCAAGTGAGCAAAAGGAAAATGCACCTGCCTCCTATCATCAGTCTTTTCTTTTGTAATCTATTACCTTTTCTTTGTTGCTCTTAAAGGACTGAATATGGCTGCCTCCCTTTTCTTCAGACATGTTTATCTCAAAGCTTTGCTAGATTTCCTCAAACTGTTGTCAAAATTGTCACCCTAATACTTAAATGTCCTACCATACTGACAGAGTACATGCAAAAACATTGTTTCGAGGGAGGAACAAAATCTACAGTGGTATTTATGATGCCATACTGATACAGGATAGGCAGCCTGCAGGTGAATCATTTTGCTCAGCTTCAATTGCTTGGCCATCCTTGCCCAGATACTTTGCCTCACTAGACTTACATGGAGGAAGGCTGAGCCTTAAGTTGTAAGTTCCTGTTTCCTGTTCCTTTTTCTTTCTTGCTCTTACTCATGCTCCTAGTTCTGTCCTAACTCGAGTTCCGTTCTTGCTGTCATTCTTCTCACCTTACAACTCTTTCCTTTATCATACTAAGAATCTCTCATATACTTACCTGTAGCTAAGCACCAGTGGGTTAGTGCACCCATTTTAAGATACTGTTCTTACCTTTACCTGCCTTGGGTAACCAGCTCGATCTTGGTCATCTTGTGTTAGTTAGGCCTTTCTCAAACAGGAAGAGGAATGTCCCCAGAAGCTAGCTCTGCCTCCAAGCTCCTGAGAACTTTACTCACTCTTTCAGGCTTTGGAGTATTAACAAATGAACCTGTATTGTTGCTCCTGCATACTTACCAACTTCAGCTGTCTGGGGCACACTGGCAGTCTCCACTGATAGCTAGACTCTTCCAAGACAAAAGGGCATTTCAACCAGAAGTAATCAGTGTCATCAGGCGGCGTACTGTCTACTGTTAACCTTTGTCACTTCCATTTATCCTAGTGTATAATCCCCAAAGTTGTCCTTGATCACATGGGTCCTTGTTAATATACTATTATTTTCTAGTTCTTCCATTTGGATTAAATAAAAATCTTTAGTATCCTGATCTTGAGGATTAGTTTCACTGGCTATTCTTTAAAAACACAGAAAAACCTTGACCTAAATATTCTTTCTAAAATAACATACCCATTTTTAGAACATTATTTATACAAATGCATTTTATTGTTTTAAACAGAACAGAAGAGGCAGAAAATATTTGCATATAATAAATCCTAGCATATAAATGTATTTTTAAGTGGTGATATCTGTAGTCATCCAGGGTTGGGGTATTTTTTGTTGTTGTTTTTTAGGTTTTTTTTTTTTTTTTTTTTTGCTTCACTGTGTCTTGAGCATTGCTGTTAGAGAAAAGCACATCTAGAATAAAGTGTAAATCAGTGTTTCAATACACTGAAAACTTGGAGAACAAATACGATTTTTCTTATTCCCTCTAAGTAATCTTTAGTAAAACAAAAGGTGATCTTTGGCATAGATTCATACTTCAAAGGCATTAATATTGCATTTATATCAGTAAAGCAACTATACAGATATGCTGAGGACCTTGAAAATAATCTTTATCAGTTAAGAAGGAAATATAGGATGCCCAAGTGTCCAGGACCGACAAGAGACAAATTGTGTCCGTTTGATGTTGGGACCTAATACACAGTGGGGTGAGAAGGAAGGATATCCAGACAGGAGGTCCGTCTTCTTTACTCATCTGCTGTGGATTTGGGAAGAAACGTGTTTTATGTGCTGAGGAATGCTTAGACCACAGTAGTAAGTGCAATAAAAGGAAAAGTTGCTTTCTCTTTAACTCTGCCCAGTAGGAAGCTTTCTGGAGTGGTAATTAAATATTTTATTTTACTCATTACTCTCTATCATTTGTATTAAGGAGAGGATACAAGTGACTCAGTTGTAGTTGTGTGAAAGGAGGTAGGAATTTCTCTGTGATTTATGCCCCACAGCATCTGAATTATAATCTTCAAATCCCATTTTCCCTTTGGTAGGAAATGGCGTGCAGACAGGCTTACCTTTCCATTAGACATTTGTAGGGGGAAAAAAAAAAACACTAATTCTTGGGACAGAATTTCCTCTTTCAAAATGACAGATGAGGCTGGGCAAAGTGGCACATGCCTATAATCCCAATCACCCAGGAAGCCAAGGCATGATTATCACTTGAGCTCAGGACTTCAAGACCAGCCTGGGCGACACAGCAAGATTGCATCTCAAAACAAAAAATGACAGACACACACATACCTATGCTAAAATGTTGTTTAGGAAGGGTATAGGGGAAGACTACAAAAACCAGAACGGGAGACATGATTTGGTTCAAAATTAAATGCAGCATTTCAGCTCGGAACAATTAAGAACTAAGAATGAATGATAAGGCCTCAGCACAGATCTCTCCAGGCAGTGACAAAGCATGGTATGCCTGGGTGTGGCCCCATGGTTGGGGGGGTCGGGGCCACACCCAGGCTGCTCTGCCCCTCCAGTGGCAGAGAAGCACCAGGACACACAGTGTGTTTGTGGGATGGCTACCTTAGCAGACTGAGGCAGGTTATGGGACAGGAAGTTTCCTTAGCACAGACACTGCTTAGATAAATTCCAAATCATGTGGTAAGTTCTTATTCTGTGATTTCCTCCTGACAATGAAATTTCATTTAGGAAACCAGAAGGATTAAATGGGGAAGGGCAGGAAATAAACCCAGGCCACAAAGGCCAGGGCTTCACAGAGGCCACCTCTCATGTATCAGCAGAGCTTGCTTCCAAAAAGGACAGGACGCACAGTCCAAGGCAGGACGGCAGACTGAGCTGCAACCTGGAAAGCCCCAATTTATAGAGGCACAGTGATTTTTCTTCTAACCGGCTTGCTTGGGCCTCAGATCTTGGGAACCTAAAGAGAGGAGGAGTAGGGGCCAATAAGAGGGCAGTGCCCCCAGGGAACAGGCAGGGCAGGGTGTTTGGCTAGTGTTGACACTCTTGGATTCTGAGCTTATGTAAAGTCCCTGGGCTAGAAAACCAGTCTGCCTACCGGGATAGAGTGTGTGTGAGTATAACTTGGAAAATACAGGATGTATATGGAGATACAGTTCAAAGTGTCCATGACAAGAGTATAAATGTTTTCTAATGTGAAGAGGCCCCGTTCCTTCCTGATATGTGAGGCCAGAGTGTGGCTTGCAATTCTGGGTGGGCTCCTGGAACTCAGATCATTCTCCTTCTTTTTAATAAGGGTTTCTGTACCAGCCAGGTTATGCAAGATGCCTTACTGGTACCAGGGAGTCTTTCTGACCCAGCGCAGTGTAAATCCAGCATCTGTTCGAATTTTGATTGAAGCAGCTTCTGCTTCTCGCACAGTTTCCTTTACAGACTGCATGAGGTTCTGGGCATTGTGAACCAGCATCTCCGTGGCCTGCCGGAAGAGAGGAGCACTGTTACAGTCCTGCCTCCAGATGACAGTTAGGCCCCAAGCAGGCTACAGTTAGCCACACATGATCAGGTGTCCCTCACACTTGCTATCACTGGTGGTTTAGCTGCATAACCAAAAGGGACCCAAAACTAGACCAACGTTACCTATGTACTGTGCCCTCAGTGTGCATGCTTTGATATGCGTCACAGTCAGACCTCAGGACTTTGACTATGTGATCCTTACTTGGAATGCTCTTCCTCCAGGTATGCACAGCAACCCTCCCACGTCCTTCAGATCTCTGCTTAACTGTCACCTTCATAAGGCATTCCTTTTTCATGCTCTTCTAAGTCACAAACCACTTTCCCAGCTCCCAGCATTGCTCATCTCCACTTCTTCATTTTTCTCAGTAGACTCCATCATCACTAACTGGTACCCTGTTTTAGCTAGATTGTTTGGGAGGGCATTTTGCTGTTTGTGTCCCTATTAAAGTATAATTTCATAATTGAGGGCAGGGAATGTCAGTGTTGATCAATACTGTTCCCCGGGGTTTAGAACAGTGCTTGGCACGTAGGTATTTCAGTACCTTCTACGAATGAACAAATTGGGGGAAAAAAAATCCAACCATCTCAAAAATTGGAAACTTGTTGGTATTCTACTCATAGAAGATCAGAGAAATTAAATGATTCTTTAACCCAATAATTCTTAACTACTTTTGAGTCATTGATCTTTTGAGAATTTAGTGAAAGCTGTGGGTTCTCTCCAGAAAAAGAAAAAAAAATGTTCACATGCATAAAATGTGTGTATACAATTTCAGAGGGCTCAGACTTGAAAAAAAAATAACTGCGTGAGAATTTCTGGTCAGCTGATGTTCTCATTTGTCAACAAAGGGATTCTGGCCCAGGCAGGTTCGGAGACTAGGCAACCAGACCTGTACAACAGGGTCAGGGTGAGAACTCAGACATCTAACTAGCAGTGCTGGTCTGTTCCATTCTACCACAGTGTCATTTTCTATCATTTTTCACATATCTAGTAGAACACAGGAGGTATTCCCAAGTTTGGTTGGAAAAATGACTATATGATTACGCCTGAATCTCTGAATTTTATCCTTTATTCCCATTTTGTCCCCCAACTTTAAGCAGAAGAGATTACACAACAGGAAGACAGCCCCAGTGCCCAACTCTGCTTAGACTGCATGGGATCTAGAGATGAAGACACAGTCCCCATGATTTAGGAGAAGAGGGTTAGGGGAGAGCTACTAGAAGAGTAGCCTCCTTGTTTCTTCTGCAGTGCCCCTAGCCTCTCCTGGCTTAGAGATCCAAGCCAGTTAATCTCCCAAATTATTTTTTAAGTTCTCCAAGAGTAGAGATTTTGTCTCTTATTTGTTTAGTGCTTTAATACCTAATACAGTGTCTTACCACATATGAAGTACACCCAAAATCTATGGTGAATATTTAAACTTAAAATTTACTGCAGTAAAAGGTATACTGCTATTAATCCCCCCTCAAAATGTTCCCTCTCACTTTGAACACACTTATCCCATCATAATGCTTGCCCATTTCTGAAGCAGTTCTAGAAGTTCTTTTTTGTGAGTGTATTTTTTAAAAAAAGAAGAATAACAGATGAATGCTGCTACTGAGTGCCATCCAATGGAAAGACAGGATCATGAAAGCAATACTGTGTGTCCTCATCTACCTTATAAACCAGCTCTGGTACTGTACGGCTTCTGGTTCTTCCCCCAAATCATAAAGACCATGAAAGGTAAATGTTTTGAGTTGACTCAGAACATCAAGGCAGCCATGACAGCACAACTGAAGATACTCACAAAAGAGGACTTGCAGGACTGCTTTAGAAACTGTTAAGAAAGACAGGGTAAGTATGTATTAAATGTGGGGTTGGGGGGGGTGATATTGAGGGGAATGTGTCTTTTACCGTACTATTTTAAAAATTTAAGTATTCATCATATACTTTGACCATACCATGTATACTCCATGTCTAAACCCTATCAAAGGATGTCCAAATGAGGGTTTTCTGAAAGACCTGAACCACAATGTCAGGGGAGAAAGAAAGAGAACAAACGGAAGTATATGCAAGGAGCATCTCATGGAACCTTCACCCATCTTCATTTCTATCTCTGCGGGAGAAAATTAAGGAGAATGCAAGAGCAGCATGTCCTTGAGTAGCCACTGCAGTGTCGGCAAGACCTAGCCACCTCTTCCCTCTGAACCTGGAAAGTCACCCAGAGAGCTGAAAGCAGACACTCTCTCTCTAAAAAAAAAAAAAAAAAAGAGTGGGTGGGAATGAACAAGCATTGGAGGCTCAAGACAGTCAGAATTCTACCAGAGGAAAAAGATCAGACTAGACTACCTTTCTAACTGCTACTGATTCATTGTTATTTCACTTAGCTCTATACCTTCTGTAAAATGACAAACATCATGCAAGAGCTTCATTTCCGATCCCAAACCCGATACTATATCTCGCCAAAAGACTCTTCCGAGGATGAGTCTTAAGAATTCACCCACTTACTGATGACTTGACTCAGAGGTATCATGTCCTCAAAACCGTATTAAATGAGGCAAGAAACCAAACACAACAGACACAGACCTGCTCAGACTCCTCGTCGCTGATGCTGGTGCGGCCCAGCATGGTGGCCTTCACTGTGGACAGGATTTTGAGCTGGGTGCTTATAGTTGGGATTCTCTCACATACCTGAAGAGAAAGTTAATTTAGTACATGTCTGTTTGTCTTTCCTGCAGGCTCCTTGAGAACAGGACATCCACCTCTGTATTCCCAAGGGCCAGCAAGCAAAAGGCACTTAATCAAGTAGCGACAGAAATATGCTTGTTTTATCTCTAGGGTCAGTCCAGTACCTTTGTCCAGGAAGGAAAACATTCATACTTTCATTTGATTAGAAAATACTCTTTCCTGAGCTGGTCTTTCCCAAATACATAGGGATTTTTCCTCCTGCTGCTATTTCTTTCCTCTCTTGACTATTTCTCTCCTACTCACAGAGATTCTGCTTTTCTCCTTCAGATTTTAGTCTCTTTCTCTTTCCCTCTCTCTCCCCCCTCTGCCTTTTGTCCCTCCCTCCCCGACTCCCTTTCACACACACACCCTTCCCCCACCCCCGAGTACCTGTAAGAGATTGGTTCTAATCCTCTTATCTGTACACTGCTTGGCAACCTCCTTGGCCAACCGAGTCACCTCATCTGAGGCCTTGGCGATGTCCTTGGCACACTGAATGAGTGCCCGCTTGGTACCACTTCCTCCTCTTACCAGCCGAGACATCTCAGCCATCAACAGAGCCATGCGCTTGGCTGCTGCAATGATGTCATTGCCCTAGAGAGAAGCAAAGACACAATGTGAGCCCTGCCCACACTGCAGCCAAATGAAGGAAGTAGAAAACAGAAAGGAGGGAGCCTGCTGCTCAGCCGGCCTCTGGAAGGGAGAAGAGGACAAAAGGTCTGTTCTTAAGAGACACAGAAAGTAACAGAGGAAGAGAAGAATGAGGCAGGGCACTCAACCCACACTCAAAGAGACAGAATTTCCTGAGGGAAAAAAGGAAAAAGGAAGACCTGGGTACTGATGGAAAGGGTAACATGTACACCCAGGCTCAGCATGAACAAGCATGTCAGCATCTTCAGGTTAATCGTGTCAGTAACATGAGGACAGGGTCAAGGAGGTGGTTAAACAGGCATTTTCATTTCTATTCTAGGGGAGGAAGCAGTAGAGCTGGCCACACGGAGCCATTCCAGATGCTGAGATCATCGCCTTCAGCCTTGCCCTTTCTTGCTGCACACAGCAGCCAAGGACTCTCATTATTCACTAGAATTTATAACTATTCTTGGCCTGAATGAGAAGCAGGGAATGGGAGGATGGGGATTTTCTGAGCTCCACTAGCCTTCACTCTAGTTTCTCCTGTCAGCCTCAAGGAGCATGTCATTTTAATTCTTCACATGTAAAAAGGCCAAGAATCAACCCCTTAGTCGTCTCAACTAAATAAGGCCTCCTATTAAAGGAAACTTCAGCTGAGCGGAATCAGAAAAAAATCATGAATCAGGCTGTACAGGGAGCCCCCACTCTTAACTAATGGCATTCTACCTTAGGTTTGGCATTTGGTTCATTAAAACTCATGGGGCATAATAAAGGAAAATATATGTAATTTATTTTATGCTTATAACAAAATTACAGCAACTGCAGCATTTAAAACTACCTAAAAGGCCAGGCACCACTCATCTGTCCCCTCCTGCTTGTCAATTTCTATACAGTGCAGTGAGGAATACACAAATCATGGCACCACAAGGTGCTCCATAGGACATCCACAGGCACCGTGAAGTAGCCAACTGTTTACGCCACAAGGTACGCAATGCCTCAGGTAGTGAAGTGTGCCTGGAGAGAACACAGCTACGGGAAGAAGACCTGAGCAAGGGCTGTGTTAGACAAGGCCCTCTGGGCCTACCTCTTTCACTGCACACCTGGGATCGTTCAGAATTTAATGACTTTTGGTTAGAAAACAGCATAGTGCCAATGTTAGTTATTATCCATCATTCTTCAAACACTTTGTTCTTGCAGCATGCCACCTTCAAAGGGAAAAGAGTGATCATTCCCACCTCTCCTTCTCCCTAAGGTGCTGTTGGTTCAGTCCCCAAAGCACACAGCTATCCTGTAGCTGCCCCCGCCCACTGAGACATCTGAACAAGCAGTGAAGCCCCTTCCCCGTGGGCTATCAAGGCCAGCATCTGCCACACAGCCAAGTGCAGGGCAGCAAGCAGTATTCCCCAGAGACTGCCACAGAAAGCTGCTTCTCACCCTGATCAGCTCTGCCTGAGCCATCAGTGATAGGCCAGTGGGGCCAGGCAAAGCTCAGTGGTCAGGCCAGGGGACCTCTTAATGGTCTGCAGTGGCTCCTGACCTAGAAGTCACTGAGATGATGCATCCACGGCTTCCCAAGGGGTTTGAAGTTCCAATGATGGCTACGAAGTTGGTAAGAAAAGGAACCCCATTTCTCTTTATCCCCCAAACATAAGTGCAATTTAATTAATCTGGCATTAGCAGTCCTCCTCAAACTTGTGAAGCCAGTCCTAACAACAAGGTGCAGACAGACAGATGCCCGCCCTGCTTAGACTCACAGGACCCGCACAGATCATGAGTGATGCAATGTGTCAAGGCTGCACATGGCTGGATGCATTTGGAGCAGCCCCCAAACTGGGGGTGCTAATCAGTACCTTACTAGACCACTTGGTAGCTTCCCGATGCAAGGACTGAGCCGCGGCCAGAATGGGCTGGTTGACAGGCTGATTGGATGGCATTAACAGCAGCTCAGGCTCGTAATCGTCTTCCATGTCAGAGGGGACAGGGAACCCAACAGCATCAGCCGCATCTGCCTCAGTTACAACTCCTATACCCACCTCAGCGGCTGGAATACCCGGCTTTGTCGATGGCAGGAAGGATGAGAAACAGGGATAGTGTTAGCAGGAGCAGTAGGACTTGGGGAAATTATGCTTCAGCTGGTTTAGTAACTAAAACTTGCCTAAGATAGGAAAGAAAATGGCATATTATCCAGGAGCCATGAACCACGGTCCACAGAAGAGCGAATGTGGCCTCCAGCACCACTCCATCCAAGTCAGGCTGTGATATGAAGTAAAGGAACCTACTCCAAAGCCAAAGGGTTACCTGAGCAATATTTACATCAAGGAAGCAAACAGCATTCACTGTTCATACACTTATTTCTACAAATAACTTGACAAGAGTTTAAGACATTTTTAAGTAGCCAACCAACCAAATAATGAATAACTTTTACAGATAGAGAGACACAGAAAATGCAGCCACACAAAATGCAAAGTGAACACAATGCAAGATCATATATACAGTCACCATTCTGTACTGTCCTGGGACTCAGAAGTGACAACTCAGCTCTGCAGCTGCCGGGCACAGATTATTTTCTTCAAGAGTTCAAAGCTCAAGAACTTAAAAATGGTGTATCACAGGTAACAAATAGGAAAGTGGAAGGAAAATACCACGGTGGACACAGAGGATTTAGCATGAACCCCTCAATCACCTAGCTATAAGGAGCCTCAATAAGATACCTGATCCACCCTTGCATCAAGGGGGAACCCACACATCAGACCAGCTCTCTCCCCTCAGAGTTTCCAGACACAGTTTCTACAGACTTACTGAACTCAATGCTAGTACTAGCGAAGCTTCTCCTTGAGTACAGCCTAAATCTTTCTTTTGTGACAAAATAGGTTCTCTCTCACCCCAAACATCTGATGTAGTTCACAAGTTGGCTGATGCATGGACTTGGCAAACGAATGAGCATAAGCTCAGAGCAACGGTACAGGAGCCCTACATGGGTGCTCAAGAAAGAACAGGAGCCTGAGGGAGAGAATATGAATTTACTATCAGAGGTTAGGATTAGAAAAGATCAAAGGAAAAGATAATGGATTTCCGATGACAAAAATGGGCTGGAGTAGAAAGAACTGCCTCAGTGAAGCCAAACCACTTACATGAAGAGTAGAGAACATATTTTTTATATCAAGCATCTATAATCTAGAAGAAAAGGTTGCATGGAATTTGGAGATTGCTCTCATTCCAAAAGTTTTATCCTGCACACAAAGCTTGTCTCCAAAAGACGACAAAGAAGTTGGAAGATCCAGATTCACCAAGGGGTTTTAGGAATCAATCTGTTCACCTGAAGAAATAGCAGAATGGGGCAAATACATAGGCCAATATTGCCTGTTCGTTTTAAGTTTAATCTTTGTAAGTGACGTATGTATCTTTGTTTGTTGTAATGAAATTTAAATTTCCTTTAAGCAAAACCAATCCTCTCTGTCACACCCTGCCTGCCTCTGCACCCCTCACACACAGTAGGACTCTGCCACAGGGTCCCAGAGTTATGCATGCCCAGTTGGAGAGAGACCATTTTAAGTAATTCCACAGCTTAGGTCCAACACCAGAAAGGTCTCCATTCCTCCTTAGAACCTGGGCTCATAGTTAACAGTTTAGAAAAAACACAGGGTTAAAAACCAAGGTCAATTTCGAAGCCTTGGGAAAAAAAAAATCCAAGCTCAGCTGCAACTGCAGGCTACCCTCAACACAAAAGCCTTAAGGCACTGACAATATGAAAGGTATAAAGGCGGACAGATGGTAAGAATTTAGTACAAATAATTTAGACCTAAGAACTACATTTCATTGCAGGGTTAGCAATATTTTGCTTCTATCTAGAAAAGCTACCACTCATTTTTCATCATTTAGGGAAAAACAGACAAAAGTTTATCCAAAGGGTATGACTGGCACAGACTCTTGAGTTTTCTACCAACGCATCAATACTTCCAGGTTTGCTGAGATGGAGTTAGCCTGGAGCTGTCTTGAAGTAAGAGGCAGGATGACAATGTACCTACCCATTTCTAATGTTAAAATAGAAGAAAAATGCAGTTTCTTTCTAGCTATAGCAAAACATCAATTTATCTATTTCTACTGCAAATATAGAAGGAAAACGCAGACATTTTAGCTAACTGTAGCAAAGCCCACAAAGACAGTTTCATATTTGGAATTCTAACACTTAGCAATAGGGCCTCTAAAAACATTCAGCAATCACAAGAAAGAAAAGTAACTTCAAATAGACCCCAAATGTCCAGCTAATATTCTAATGGATAGAGAGGAATGGGATCCCCTTATAAAATCAGACATCCCAGTTTTCACTTTTGCTGCAAGAAGAAACTGACCAGGATCAGAAACATCTCACTGCCTCACAGATAAGAAGAGGAACATGCTACTGGCCACACCAGCACCAGAACAGAGAGAGGTGGCTCCACATAGCCCTTCTTCCTAATATGTAGGCACGGTTCTTCATCTGAACACACGCTTTTCCTGAGAACAGATCCTTTTTTGGACAAGAAAAGCCTCATGACTTACCTTACTGGACCATTTGCGAGCTTCATCATGGAGCTGCCTGGCAGCCATCATCATTGGCTGGTTAATCACCTCCCCGGCTTTCTGCTCAGGGAACTCTTCATCCTTCTCTTCTGGTGGTGGGGGCCTGGGCGGAGGGACCTCACCCTCAGGCAGAGGTGGTTTGGGAGGAGCAAGCTCATCTGTTAGCTAAGAAAGAGAATAAGCATGTAAGACTTAGGAACTACTCCCTCCTAGAATTCTTTAAAAAAAATCTCCAAAAGTCTCCCACATTAACTCCATATAAGACCACCCACACTGAGCCAGAGGACCATCTGCTGCAGTCTCAAAAGAAGCATATTTTTGTTTCTCCATAAAATCTAGTAGCTACTATGTTGGTTATATCCAAGGAGACATCTACCAGATCAAGGATTCCCCAAGATGATCTCCACAAGACTTAAGTTCTGGCCTTGGTTCTACCAAAGGTCAACTGAAAAGAAAATAACTTCTCACTCGGGCCTTAGGTTCCTCGTCTGTCAATGATTTCTGAGGTCATGAGTCTATTGAGATGTAAGAGTCCAGTCCTCACGTATCTGTCTCTCCCTGGTCCTAACTGCCCACAAACAGCCCCGCTAGGGGGTAAAAAAAAAAAATCAATGAAATACTGGAAGACTGAAGAAGAGCTAACCTGTTACTATGTGCCCAGTGACCCCATTTTGTTCTCAACCAACTGAACATATTTATATGAACATTAAATATGAGAAAATAAGTGAAGGTGAATAAATCAAATTATTACTACCTTGATAAGCTATTCCCTATTCAAGGCATTTCCAATGCTGTTAGTTGGAATAAATATCTAACCATAATCACTATTTCTAAGATTTTTATCTCCAAGATATTACCCAGCTAGCTTCCTCCTAAGCCATGGGAAAATATGTTCATTGTGCGTTATAGCTAGTGAGGGATATCAAAAGATTAAATTATAGCTGGGTAACAATTTTTTAAAAGATACATTACTTCTGTTACTAAGAAGAAGGAAAAAAGTAAGGAAAATTTCTATAAGAGACTTTTTAACCATTTCAGTTTTACCAACTAGAAACACAAAATTATTTTACTACTGCTTATCTCATCACTGTGACAACCATACTTACCAAAGCCAGCTCCTCTGCCCCAGGCACCCCCGTCACAACAGGCCAATCCCACAGATACTCACTATCCTATACCTAAGCACATGGTTATGACTCCACTAGACTTAGGAATGAAAATCAAGATCTGCCTCCAACTAAATATCAAACTGCTTATTAAAGCTCTAAAATAGTTTACCTTCCTCTTGCTACAGCCTCAACACCCTGCTGCTCAGGCCTCCCCATCTCTCTGAATGCACTTACGCGGAGCTGCTCAAGGTCTGGTGGAGGTGGCGGGAAGTCAGGCTCCTGAGGTTGGAAGGCTTCTCTGACCTTGGCCACAGCTCCCAGGATCCGGTATCCTGAGTCCAGGAAGCTCTTTTGCAGGCCTGAAAACAAGACACTCTCACTTTCAAGCTGGGCAGGTCAGTGCCCTGAAGCACTGTCTTCCCAGCAGACAAACTGGTTTCCATTAACAAAAGCTGGATGTGATGGTGCCAGTAGGCAGTGGCTGAAGGGGAAAGGAGGTAGGGCAAGTCAGATGTCACCAAACAGCTGTTCCGGTCATGCTCAGAGTACCTTGCGGCTGTACGATTAATAAGTACTCAGGAGATTCCTAGGTGTAAATGCTCTGGCCTTGGGTGTCTACACCCAAGACCTCACTTATGATGAGGCACTCAAAAGATAATCTGTCCAATACAGAGAACAGGAGATGGCAGTTTCAGATGTGGCATGCATTCCCTGGAGTGCAGCTCTCCTTTCTCCCCACTCCTGCGCTCTACTTGGCATTCAGCTTGTTAACCCTTGTGTTGAGCTGCTGCTCTGTCTAGTTACCTAGAATTCAGGAATGTACTCAAAATACTAGAAATTCAAATTAAAAACCAAATGATAGGGGTTGTGAATACTGGGAAGACTACCTGGGCCAGGTTGAATCGGGCAACCCCCTCTTCCTACTCTTTCAACAGCTTGTATTCATAGAGAAGACTAGAAACATTGGGTGTTCAAAACAGGAAAGAATTCAGATGATTCCAATTACGGGAGCACCTCCAACTGTGTTCTGTTTAATGGTACTAAATAAAATGATCAAAATTCAGCTGAAGAAAACCTGGATTCTTGCTGTGGAGTCAAGGAGATCCAGAGGTTAAACATAAGCCTTCCAGATCTGCCAGAAATACAAAATGCTTTAAAGAGAAAAGCCATTAAAAAATTACAAAAGAAGTTACGCCAGTTGCATAAGCTACAGGTCTGTAAAGTAGTTATCACGCATCTACTGAGAAATTTCCAAAATAATGACCCACCGGGCCCACGAACTGTTTGGCCAAACAGTAGGAAATCGAGAGTTGATACAGTGATCACCAGGCCTGGCAACACTGCGGACCTGGACAGGATTAAGCTAGCACGCTCCAATTAAAAGACTAGTCTTTCCTCAGAGACTTTTGTGGGATGGCTGTGAGGTGCATGCTCTTTCACTGTGAGCCTTTCTTGAGTGGCGTTCTAGCTGAGACACACCACACCATGCACTCTTGCTTACCTGGGTCAGAGATATTTCCAGCCACAGCCTTTGCATCCATCACCATTGGAGAGATGGTCTTGCTCAGCTCATCAGAGGCAGCTTTCACAGCCTCACGGAACTTGGGGTCCTCAGAGTTCTCCACCTCCCTCTTAGCCACCAGCAGGATCCGGTTGGCCCGACGAGCGATGCTAGTCGCCCCAGCGACCAGCATCTGAGGCTGAATGTTGGCCATGGCCACCTTACACTTGTCCAGGTCTTTTTTAATTGCTTCTTCGGAAGCATCCAACAGAGATTTGGTATCAATCGCTTCGTCCACCAGCCCTGTCAGAAAAAAAGAAATGGAATTCAGTTTCTCCTTTAGAAGAACAGAGACCCCATGACACATCTGTCCATTCATGTCTCTTGAGAAAGGGTGACACTCGGAATCTTCCCTTATTAAAGCTCTTCCTATACAATCAAAAACTCCCAGGTAAACACCATAGTTTAAAAAAATAATCATAAAGACATAGCTCCGAAGGTCATAGAGATTCACAACATTTATATATACCAACCGTGGTCGCCGGTCCTGTGTCCACCCCAAAGAAGCAGAAATGCAAAGACATCGAAGAAGCAAGGATTGAGTCTGGAACCTTCACTGCTTCACCACCACATTATCTGTTAATAACATTTTGTCCCTTCACACCTCACTGCCCAGCCATCTGTTGAGCTCTGGCAGCTTGCAATGCCCAAGGTGCACCACATGGAGGATTCCAATAACCCTACCAGCCTGTTTCTTATTTCTGTTACCTCTCTTCAGACACTTCAGGAGCTCCACTTTCATCTCTGGCGGCTAGAGACCGCTGTCACAGGGACACTGAAGAGCCTACGCTCGTTTCCTGCCTTCTCTCTTACCCCTCCCTCCCCGGAGGCTGAGGAAGATTCAGAAGCGCTCCTTCTGCACAGACACCAGCTTGTTGGGGGTTGGTTTCTCCCTCTTTTTTTAAACTACGTAGCTGATAAGTTGGAGAAAACTCCGAGACAAGTTGTATTAAATGGTAGCTATTGTGATTCCCTGAAACGTGAGCCTACTGAAAATGACAGGGACACTTTCTGTGTCCACAAACACCGCCTTCCAGCCTGAAACCAAACTCTGGTTCAGACTAGGCAAAGACACTATTCAAAGAGAAGATAGGAACTGGAACAATAAACATCACACCAGGAGGGCGGCCTTAAAATAAAAGAGACTCAAACAGTCCCTCGCTGGACAAAGTTGCAAGGCCTGAATGGGAAGCCCTGGCTGCTCAGCACTCAGCGGTCTTAATCAGGGCCAAGCGCGCTGCGAAGCACATGACCATCACTTTATCCAATTACAGCCGAGTAACACAACCAGTTCTGCTTGGGTTTCTCAGAACTCATTCCTCAGGCATTACACAAGAGCCTTACACAAAAATCTACCTGTCATTTTTTCAACATTGTCAATCCACTGGTTCTTCATGGTTTCAAAATGTTCATAAGCAGCTTGATTTCCGGGATTCCTAAGTAAGATGCGAGCAGCCGAGACAACCTGACAACGATAAAACAACCTTTAACCACCAGAGTACCGGTCTGGAGGAATAATTCGCACAGTGGCTAAAGCGCCTGCCTAGCGAATGCAAGGCTCTGAGTTCATTCCCCAGCAGCACATAAATTGGATGCGGTGGTGCACACCTGTAGTCCCAGCATTTGGGAGGACTGCTGTGAGTCAGAGCCCAGCCTGGGCTACCTAGGGAGCTCAGGACCAGTTGGGACTAGAGTAAGACCCTGTCTCCCAAAAAAAAAAAAAAAAAAAAAAAAAAACAATTTTTTTATCAAAAAAAAAAAAATAAGATAAAAAGAGAGAGAGAAAAAAAAAAAAACAGAGCACCTTCATACTAAAAATAGTGACATGCGGAGCCTTTTCCTCTTTACCTACAGATGGCACCATAAAGCCAGAAACCTGCAAATCTCGGGCTGAATCCACTAGGTTTGCTCTCATACATAGTTCCCATAGTTCCCTACTACGGGCCATGGGCCCATCCCACAAAGGTTTTACAGGCAACTGCCTGATTTTATATTCTCTCTCTCTCTCTCTCTCTCTCTCTCTCTCTCTCTCTCTCTCTCTCTCTCTCTCGTGTGTGTGTGTGTGTGTGTGATATGTATGGGTATATCTGTATTATGTGTGTGTGTGTGTGTGTGTGTGTGTGTGATATGTATGGGTATATCTGTATTGTGTATGTGTGTGTGTGTGTGTGTGTGTATACACACACACACACACACACATTGGTGGTGCTAAGGATTAAATCCCACATATTGCAAATATTAGATAGGAAAATACTGTACTAAGGATCTAAACCCCCAAACCCTACAGCCTGATTGTGTGTGTATGTATGTTTTACCAAGGCCTGACCCCAGGACCTTTGTATCGAACTATATCTCCAGCCCTTATTTTATTTTGTTTTTTTTTTATTTTATTTTGAGACTGGTTCGATTTTGTAATCCTCCTGTCTCAGCCTCCCAGAGTACTGGGATTACAAGTGTGCACCACCACATCCAGCTTGACCTAATTTTAAGAATGCAATAAGTATCAAAGTAAGACTATTTTTAAAAATGACTATTTGATACTTCATAAAAACATATCACAAAATTGACATATATGTAAGCCCTGATGACATCTCCTCCCTCTTACGAAGAATCATTAAAAAAACAAATATTACACAAGCCTGACTTACAAATAATATTTATTAAATTTCCTATCCACTCTGCTTTCCATTATTACCTTACAACCCCATGAGAGAGATGATGCATAATATCTCCACTCCATAAAGGTAAAAACACTGTCCCAGAAAATACAATTGATTTATTCAAAAGTACAGACACTACTTGAAGAGAAGAAAATAACATTTTACTAAGTTTCTGATAAAATTCAGGGTGTGTGTATACACATATTTTTAATCTTCTGAACAATCCATTAGGAAAGACTTTGCTGTTTTACAGATGAGAAAACTAAGTCTCAGGTTCACAGAGGATCCACATCCAGGTCCATCTCTAAAGTCCTAGTTCTTTCTAAAATCATCATCTTACGTCCAGTCTTCTGTTTCTCTTTTACACTGTTTTATGTCTTGTATTTTATGTGTTTTAAAACAAAGTTTTTTGTGCTCGTATTTTCTGAAAATTTCATTTAAAAATTGGATGATCGTGACCTTAAAAGAGAATCTAATTTGTGTGCAGGATGCACCCCAGAGGTGGAAAACAGAAAATTCTCAGTTGGATCCTGAGAGAGGGTGAGAGAGAACCTATGCCACAGAGACAAAAACTGAAGAAGTAATGAGACTGCATGTTTCCCTCCTCCCCCAGGTTCCTATAAAAGCCACACTTAACAAAGCTTAGCACAGTTCCCAAACTACAGGCACTTAATAAATCACTGATGAATAAAAAGGAGGGATAAAACCTATCACCTGTTAGAACTTTAATTCCTGTCCAAGTTGTTTTTTTGTTTGTTTTTTGGTTTTTTGCTCCTAAACTTACTAGATACACTTTGGTTATCCACCTTGGCTATACAACTAAGTAGAAAAAGAAAACAAGGGCTGGGACAAAGTTTAATGATTACAGCACTTGGAGCACTTGTCTAGGAAGTGCAAATCCCCAGTTTAGACCCAGTTGGCACCACTTAATAGCTGGGCACGATGGCACATGCCTGTAATTCCAGCACTTGGGAGGCTGAGGCAGGAGGACTGCCATCAGTTCTAGGGCAGACTGGGGTACACAGTAAGACCCAGTTTTACAAAAAGAAAAAAGAAATCAAACAAGAAAAAAAGCTATGGAAACAGCTGCTTTTTTTTAAGTCCCCTCAAAAGATTCTGAAGAAAAACAGAAACTCTAAAATATAAATAAACTAACCTCTCAAGGTTATCCAAATATTTTCCTAACTATGTATGTGTGTGTTGGCAAGGAGGACTGCTTTACTATTTTTTCTACTTTCAAAGCTAATATATAGCCACTGTAGAAACATTTCAAACAGCACACAAGTGTATAAAATTAAAAGTCCTGCACAATCCTAACTCTAGAAATCACTAAGCTTGACACTATGGGTCTGGATGTATTTTTTAATGTGACCTTACAGTAAGCATTCACAAATGCATAGGACGCATTCTGTAACTTTCTTTCCTGGGTCCCATAGGATGGGTACTGGAATGAAGGAGCAGAACTCACCTGGGGTGTGAGTTCTCGGGCAGTCTTCACGGACGCCTGAATGCCTTCCACTGTGGATTTGTTAGCAGTACCAACGGCAGCTGCCTTCTCTGCTGTGGCTCCAAGCCTTCCTGAATGGTTTTCAAAGTTTGCTGCCCTCTCATCAAATACCTTCAGAAAAAAACAAAGATATCAAAAATTTTCATTTCAATAAAACAGATTAGGTAACCTAAGACAAAGGTCTCTCTTTAAGCAGATGCAGGAACTGTTCAAACAAAAACTTTAGAAAGGACATCAAAAACATAGTCAAGTGCCAACCATTGGCCTTGTCATATTTCCTCACAGTTTTAGCCATAAGCATCATGTACAAATACATACACACTGATACATCCTTGACAATTTTAGTTCGGCCTTACTTACCAAGTGCAAGCAAGACACGCAGCTGTCCTACACCAAGGAGTTCACGAATCACAAAACTAAACAGTCCCCACTCCCAAGGATCCACCTCTAGTTTGAGGAAGACAGACAAAACCCCTCCAGGCTATACTGTGCGTGTTACAAGATTATCTGCAAAGAGTCCTAAACTGACCTCCAGCCTCCCTAGAGGAGGAGCCCTCCTATATCCCATTACCATTAATGTTGTAAAAACTCTGCTCTTGACCTCCCTGGGAAAATGATAGCCAGTGCTTGCACCCAGGCCTGGCTCAAGGGCAAGGACAGGTAACTTATTATTCCCAAATGCAAAACCACCTGTTTACTCGGCTCTCAAATTTTAACAAGTCAATTTTTTTCTTCAACATGGACATCATGCAAGGTTGTACACCACAAAGGAGTCTAATTAATTTGCTTAAGCTGACAAAAGCTCTTCCACCACTCATCTGAACGCCACTATGGGAACAGGTTCATGAAAAGTAAGGTACAGCAAGGACTCTGGGTCAGGTTCACGTTATACCCAGAGCCTGTCAGATGCGCCTGGTCAAACACATTTTCCTTCTCTACACCCTCCCACAGGAAGATGCCTGTACATGGTGTCTTGCTCTGACTCAAAGCAGACCATCTCTTAAAGATTTCTTGCTTTGATAACAAGCCCTAGTCTCATTCTTCTCCTGGCCTCAGTCCTTATCTGGACTTCAGCTGGGCTCCCAACACTCTGAGTCTACAGATCTTTTGCCTGTAGTCTTTGACATCTTGATCTGAAACCACGTCGGCTATTCCCTCTGATTTAGCTGATTGTTTGGCACGCTTTTCTTAGCACTCAACTAAAATTTACTACCTATGTATGGTGTGCTCAACTCTGGGGTAAATGCTGAAGATGCAAAGATAAATTAGACATGACATCTGTACCGCAAGGAGCTCAGCACCTGTTGGGGAGAAAGGATCACAGAAAGGGGTATTTATAACATAGTGTTCTCTGTGTCATCACGGAGCTGAAGGAAACAAAGGAAAGATGATACCCAAAGGACAATAAAGAGGAATGCAATGTAAAAGCAGGGAAGGGAATTACAGAGACAGAAGGACCAGGGATTCAGTAAGGACAGGGCGTGCAAAACCTACAAGTAACTATGCATTTCTGGGGTGTGAATGGAGAAGCAGCATTTGTAAAATACTAATATAAAGCCGGGCCCAGTGGCACAGGCCTGGAATCCCATCGCTCTGGTAGGCTGAGGCAGAATAACTACAAGTTGGAGCCCAAGAAATTTAGCGAAACCCTGTCTCAAAAACAGGAAAAATAAAAAATAAAAAGACATGGGCTGGAGACGCAGCTCAGCTCAGTGTGAAAGGTCCTTGGTTCAATTCTCAGTGTTTGAGGAGCGGAGGGAGAGACAGATATTGAAAAAGCCAAATCACAGAGTTCCTGGCTTTATCCTCTTTTAAAGGAAAGGTCCACTGAAGACTTTAACCAGGAAAATAGCTGAGTGAGATTTGCATTTTTTTTAAACTGGTGACTTAGTGACAGATTCAAAGACTAGTCTGAGCTCTATAGTCACCAATGCAGCAAAGAGGAATAGGCATGGTGGCATATGACAATAACTCGAGCACTCTGGGATACTGAGGCAGGAGGTCACAAAGCTGACCCCAGCTCGGGCAACCCAGCTACTCAGCAGGAACTGGTATAAATAAATACATACATAAATAAAAGGCAACGGATATAGCTCAGTGCGAAGGTCCTGAGTTCCAACGCCCACCCAGTGCTGGGGGTAAGGGTGAGGGAGGGGGTAGTGATGAGGAGGAACCACCTGTGGAATCATCAGTGGAAAATGGAAAGGATTCAAGAAATGCTTGTGAGATCAAATTAACACATCTGAGTGAGTTACTGGTGTGAGAACGTGAGTGGGAGGGGCAATCAGTGCTGACGGGCTGATTTCCCAGATGCTGAAGCACTTCTGAAGCACCTAGGTAGAAAAGACCTGCAAGTAATTAGAACTACTAGTCTGAAACTCAGAGAAGACTGGAAGGAAAACAAGTGCAAACCATCTCAGCCTAAGAAAACCAACAACTGAACTGACCAGAAGCCTAGACAGCAGAAAGAAAACCGAAGTTAACAGAAAAATAGAAGTAACACACATCAGTCACAAATCCTACCACAAACTCTACATTATCTCACATTCCTCAGACTCAAATGCCTTTTCCTGCGTTGTCGATACTAAAAAGGCTGGAAAGCCAATTACTTGCTTTCCTAGATTCTTATGCAGCTGAGATGGCCACGTGACGAAGCTCTAGACAATGCGACCCAAGCACATGTCTCCTGGAATATTTCTGAAAAGGCCTCTACTTCCGTTCACATGGTTGCAGTCATGTTCAGGCATTCTACTAGAAGCTGGAAAGGAAGCAGTGACAAAGAAAAGTTCTGCTCACATGGAGATCTCACACTAACTGTGAGAGACGAACAAGGAACATTCGACATGAACATGTCACATGTTGATAAATGCCAAGAAAAAAAGTAGGAGATTAAGGTCTGCTTGGGAAAGAAGCATGCGGGGAAAGAGTGGACTAGTACAAGCGTGAGGTCAGAGGAACAGGTGGGCCTGGGCCGAGTGGCGAGCTGCAGTCACTTTCACTGACCACACAAAAGTCAAATGGGCACATCTTTCTCAGCCCTGCCTTCAGTGACTTCCATTAAGACAGCCATAGTGGGAGTATTTATCTCATAGAAATAAGTCAGTATTACATGCCAGGGTTTTTGGGGTTCTTTTCTCCTATTTGGTGGGTTTGCCAACATATTACTAACCTTACCCTTCACTGTAAGGACTCTGGCTTCACTCGGGGACAGAGACGAGGCATTGGAAAGGTTTGAGTAGAAGAATGACAGAAAAACGGCTTAAAAGGGGACTGTCCTGACTTCTGTGATGAGAATCAAACGCCCTAAAGAGACAGTTGTGACTGGAAACACCATCTCTCCTCTGGTTTCCTGCCTTGAACATAATGCTGGGTCAGCAAAATCCCGTCCACATGAGAAAAATGCCAACAGCATTATATAAACACCAGTTTTCATGATCTTTACCTTCTGAACCAATGTCAGAGCTACCTACTTACTTCCCTGTTTCTTGACATGTGATAAAAGGAATCTCCATTTATTTTAATTCTTGATAGTCCTATTGCTGGCAACTAAAGACATCTGACCTGATATAAACAGCAGACTAAAAGATCCCGCTTCTGTTCTTCCACCTTCCACCCACAACGTCCCGGCCACAGCTGCTGGTGCACGGTCACAATTCTACCTTTACGAACATCTATGTGTGACTGATGAAGAGAAGACCTGAAAGACCTCAGACAGACACTCACCTCCTCCCGGTTGGGTGCATCAGGAGGGGCAGTGGCAGCTACTGCCAACAACTTGATGGGAGTTGTAGTATCGCTGAAAACATCTGACACCTCCTGGGTCATAGCCTCCTGCATCCGGCCTTTCAGGTCCTTAAAAATATTGTTTATAAGTGAAAATTACCACTAATACAACAAAAGCCTATCTGCTACTGAACCTCCTTCAAGGGCACATTCATTCAATAAATCGTTGGTATCAACTGTGTACTGAACATTAGGCTAACACAAGTTAGGAATCCTGTGCTCTAGAAGATTAGTGTCCAACAGCAGGGTAAGGCATGACCCCCATGTCCCTAGAGTCCATTCTATCTGATGAAGAAATTTTACTTCCTGTCCTAGTGGCTCTATGAAACGACACCAAGAATCATGGGGATAAGCCAAAAGAAGGTCCTGACATGAGGTGTTCCTCCCAGTTTTCAATGCTAGAGGGGGCAGTAACTGCTTAGTAGACGGAGGACCACATTTCTACATTAACTTATCTTAGGAAAGAAATCTAGAATGAGTTTCTAGAAAAACCAAATAATCACTATATACGTTGATTTCTTTCTTTTTTTTTTTTTTTTTTTCTTTTTGGAGACAGGGTCTCACTCTGTAGCCCAAGCTGCCCCTGAACTCACTATGGAGCCCTTGGACTCACTGTAATCTTCCTGCATCAGCCTCCCAAGTGCTGGGATTACAGACGCGCACCACCACGCCCGGCTTATATGGTGCTGGGGAATCGAACTTGAGTACTTAGCACTTGACTAAGCACTTACAAGTGCTTTAACTACTGAGCCATTCCTCTAGTCCCTATACATTGATTTCTGAACATAGGTTTGAAAAAAAAAAAGGATTCTTAGAAATCAAACATTTTTTTTCATAGCTATCTCATTTAACCCAGTTTAAGTTTTCTGAGTGTGTATAAAGAAACTTCCACTCCTTCCATTGCTTCTAAAAGTGGGCAGCATATACCAAATGGTGCCATCCAAGATGATGTTAGATGTCTACAAGGACCCATAATTTTAATAATGATGTGTTTTTTTAAATATTAGAGAAGTTTACCTAACTTATCAAACGTATGGATTACAGGATTATCACAACGTTTTCTTTCAAGTAAGTTTAAATTTGAGAAAATAATCTATGGGACACACTGGCTGAAAGTACAAGTGATACACGGATCCTGCAAATATCATGAAAAGACTCTCAATGGAGTGAAATTTGGAAACTACAACTTGCTGCCACATACTGGTGAGGTCTTCCTAGGAAGTTTTGTATTTCTTTACAGCCTTGATCATGCTGTCTTGATTTTTCACTGAACTCCAAGAAGCTACATACTTTCAAAAATTCTCTTCCATCTGTCACTTTTCAACAATCATAAATAGTATCATGCTACGTGTTCCCAAGTTCTACCTTTAAGGAATCTTGGAGCTGTGACGCGAGGGCCCTCGCCTGAGGACTCTCCCCTTCCCCTCTGGCAGCCAAGTCGGCCAGCTGAGCTGTCAGCTGGTCCACACGGTCACATTTGGCAAGAAGATCTTGACGATAAGGTCCCATCATGACATTGGCCAGACGATGCCCTTCAGCCACAAGCCCTCGGATGGCAGCCTGACCTACACCAAGAGAAAAACACTGAAACTCACATATACTCAGAGAAGACAACAGCGGTGCCACGCTGGTTAGCCTCTTTATTTTTAACCATTTAGTAAGGGGACAGGATTTCCTGAAACAAAACTTCAAAAATACAGAAACCAGATAAACTGTACATGTATTTTTGCACTACTCCTACTTTGTTTCTGTTGCTGCATATTCAAACTAGAGTGGCAGGCATGTTAAGCAAGCACTCCACCACCGAGCTACATCCCTAGGCCCTATACATAAGCTTTATCCTCTGTGTGTGTGTGTGTGTGTGTGTGTGTGTGTGTGTGTGTGTGTGCGCGCGCGCGTGCACGTGTGTAAGCACACGTGTGCACGTGTTGCTTGAGATGGAACTCAGAACCTCATGCACACAACACAAGCACTCTGCCAGAGAGTTACAATTCCCCTTATAGACCCCCGACCAGTTATTCCTTGATTCTTTTTCTTTAACGTGAGCATTTTTCAATTTCACTAAATATGTTTTAGAAATCCGATCTAGTGGCTGGGATTATAGCTCCCTGGTAGAGAGCATGAAGAGCATGAAGAGGCCCTGGGTTTGGTCCCTGTCACTACAGAAAACAGTAACAAAGAAAACATGATCTTCTAGGCATGGTGACCTAAGCTTGTAACCCCAGCTACTGGGGAAGCTGAGAGAGGAGCATCTCAAGTTCAAGGTCAGCTTGGGCAACTTAGTGAGATCCCATCACTAAACAAAGAGGTGGGGATATAGCTCAGTGCTTCCTGGCCTCAACAGAAAGAAGGAAGAGGAGGATAAAAAGAGGAGGAAGACTGAGGAGGAGGAGGAGGAGAAGACATGAACATCTGCGTAATATTTTGTCATATGATGACTATTTTTACAGTTCTCATTTACATGCATTCTTTTATTAACTCCACAGAAAGAAATTACTTAGAAAAAATTCCCAAGTCAAATTGCTGAGTCAATCAATAGTATGAAATTTTCAAATGCTTTTAACATATAATACCACATTTAGAAAGTCTGGATTTATTTTTCCCCCACTTTCCTGATATGTATAGGTGCAATTCATACTGTTTACACTGATCTTCAGTATTTTGTGCACATATACATCATGTCGAAATTACAAACCCTTTCCTTCTCCCTTTGGGACCCTCCCACAACCAAGTTCGTTGACTTATTCCTACATCAGTAAATTACACATCAGCCCAATTTTCTAGCTCCTCACCTACAATGGACCATCAGCAACTTAAAATTTTATCTTTTTATCAAAGTAAATCAATCTTTTAGCTTCCTTTAGATTCAGGAGGCTTGCTATCATAAAGTAAATTTTGGTGGATTCTTTAGATACATTGTTAAAATCTCTCCCAAGTTAAAAAAAATAGACTATATGTATTTTTATTTTGAGACAGGGTCTCACTAATTTGTCTAAGTTGGCCTCAAATTTACAATCCATTGTCCTCAGCCTCTTTAAACTAGCTGAGATTACAGGATTGTATCGCCACAATGGCTAAAAGTTTAGATTATAAATTCTTCAGGTTTATTATTTGATACAGGAGCCCTCACAAATGAAAACAACCTGGTTGGTTAAATGTCTTTTTATACTTTCAAAAATTATATTTAACTGGGTCCTTAGGACTGGAGGCATGGCACAGTGGTTAAAGAGCTTGCCTAGCAAGCACAAAGCTCTGAGTTCAATTCCCCAGCATCACATAAGCCAGGTGTGGTGACACATGCCTATAGTCCCAGTACTTCAGAGGCTGAGTCAGGAGGATTGCCTTCAGTACAAGGCGCACCTGGGCTCCATAGTGAGTCCAGGACCAACATAGGCTACAGAGTGAAACCCTGTCCCAAAAAACAAACAAACACACAAAAACCTGGGTCCCTGGCAAGGTCTATAAAAGCATAAACTATAGACTGCAAGGATACTAGGACTGGCAGTAATTAGTTCAAAGTTTCTATTCTGATACAAGCATCTTTTCCAGTTGCACACAATGAAATCATTTATTCCCTAATACCTCTTGGTCACAGCATAGGGATTCTGACCAGCTAAGCTGGAAATCACACTGGAAAGTGACCTATCCATGGCTAGAGCACCCGTCAGCACCTTGTTACTGATATCACGTAACCTTTATTAACAACTTACTCCCTGTACAGGACTTTCTGCACTAAGCTATGTCCCTAGGCTTTTTTTTTTTTTTTTTTTTTTTTTTTTTTTTTTTTTGAGACAAGGTCTCTGTTAAGTCACTAAGTTACCCAGGCTGGGCTTGAACTTGGACCCTAGCACCTCAGCCTCCCAGAGTGTACAGTTTAATGAGGGTTAAGGGCACCAACGCCATACCGACTCCCCGGTCGTCCACCGTGGGATTATCGATCCACCGCTGAGCTTGCTCAATCTTGCCCTCCAGGTGGACAGCCGCTTTGGCAGGTCTGCTGTTGGCCACAGCCTTGTTGGTTTTACTCTGCAGGTTCTGCAGGGCGGTGGCCACCTGTTTGGCCAATGCTCGAGCCTCTGGGGAATCGCCTTTCCCCCTACAGAGAAAACATACCCATCCCGTCACTCACAGACACTGTTTACACTGCAGTGACTTCACTGCTAATGACAAATGCTCATGGGATGATAAACTGCTAACAGTCACTATGAACTTGTGAAAGGGGCACTTTTCAGATTCTTTTGCCCCAGTGAAGACACTGAATAAAAGTTTGAGTCTGTCAAGCCCAACCAAGGTCAATCATTCGGTTAGTTAGTAAGCTCAGTCATGTATCGCTAGGCTACCTGCACGCTCAGCCCACCACCCTCGAAATCACCAGTACCCTGTGGAACAGAGTGAGCCGAGACCATCATGTGCACTGTCGCCATGCAGAACAGCAGCTGCAGTAGCAGGAGCGGCCATAACAGAACTGAGTAGTAGGACTCTCTTTTGAGTCCTAATTTTGCCAGATAATGCTGCAAGCACTCTTCTCATTTAATCCTTACCTTATGAGGCAAAGACCAGTATTATTTTTAAAAACAAAAATATAAAAATACAAAAAATAAACACTGAGACGCAAGGTTAGAAAACTTGTCACAGTCCCACTGCTTACTTAGGCCTTGATCCCAGCACTCTGACTTGAATGCTTCACTCTTAAACTATTATCCACATTGCCATATGCTGCTACCGCATAAACCTAAATCCTTGCCACAGCTGATCAAAGCAGGTGGCCATGTGACCCAAAGACAACGTACTGAGGAAGGGCGCTCAATGAAATGGTGGTGGTTCTTAAAGTACAGTCTGAATAAAAGTGATCTGAGATCTTATTTTTTAGATAGTTAAACCTGCCATCAAAAGGACTGGGCCTGTAGTGACCAGAGTGCTTGCCTAGCATGTGTGAGGCTCTGGGCTTAATTTCCCAGCACCACATACAAATTTGCTGGGCATGGTGGTATATACGTGTTATCCCAGCACTCAGGAAGCTGAAGCAGGAGTCTTGCTATGAGTTTGAGGCCAGCATGGGCAATACAGTGAGTCCAAGACTAGTGTGGACTATACAGCAAGACCCTGCCTCAAAAGAAAAAAAGCATAAAAACACACTTGTATTTATGTATGTTTATGTGTATGTTACAGAAATAAGCGTAGTAACGGCATGAGTGAACATATGTGAAGTTCTACTGTTTCCATCATCATCTCTATCTCATTATCATTAAACAGTATTAATAAGTGCCACACATGTGGGCTTTGTGCTAGGTCCTAAGAATATTAAGTGTTTCTCTCGGTATCTTAAAATCTATTAAGAATGAAAACAGACTATATTCATGAGTTGATATTAATGAACACAAACCTATGGAGACACTGTAGGTCACTACTGACACAGCACACATTTTCTTCACCTAAATAATTCAAGGTTTAAAGAACAAGTTGGGGAAATAAGTGACCTTGACATATAATCAGATTTGAGCTGCTACCCACTATGAAATCACAATCTCTTGCCTAAAGTATATCTAACCCACTTCCACCAAACACAGCTCACGATACTAGGTAGAAATGTTCTTTCATAGCTAGCACTGCCCTCTTAGTCAACAAAAGTCCTCCAAGAATTCTGAAGTATCTCACAATGGAAAAAAAAAATAGGCATTCTGTGATGAACAGAAAAAGAAACACAGTTGCAAACTAGATTCAAGAGAATCTCGATTCACTTGACTTTGGTTATCCTGAGAAGGGAGCTGGAACACTAAGAGAAAAGAGAGGCTGAGGTGCTAGGGTCCAAGTTCAACTTGCTTCTGATCTTCTCTCTTCCTTAGCATTCTTTTAGCATGTTTGTGTGCCTGCTTACTTGCTGGTTTGTCTGTCTAAAGAAAAAAGAAGTCTGCATATATGATCAGTAGTTACAGGGCTTACGTAACATGCACAAAGCCCAGGGTTCATCTTCCAGCACTAAACATTAGCCAGGTGTGGTGGCACACACCTGTCAGCCTTTGGGAGGCTGAGGCAAGAGGACTTCTGTGAGTTTGGAGCGAGCCTGGATTACATAGTGAGTCCAATACTATCCTGGTCTACAGAGCCAGACACTGCCTCATAAAAATAAAAAAGCAAGGTACTTCTAAGACCAAAGAAATCTCTCTTTTATATATAATCCAAGTAGGACCCATGGAAGTCTTTAAGAGAAGAAGCTATGGTGAAGACGTTGCTCCAGAAACAATCACCCAGGAAACGCAATTTAAGGATCTTTTATAATTGCTACTTAAGAAATAACATTGCTGGGAAAGGAAGAAAATTCCTTCTTATCCCTCCCCCTTTCCCGATATATATGCACAGAAGTCTTCATAGCTGGCCACAAAAACTGTTCTCTTATCAAATGTCTGCAGTACAGACATGTCACAAACATGATGTAGCAGAGAAAGTTCTAGCTTAGAAATTATGAAAGTATACTTTCCAAAGGCATTCTTAGAATTCAGATGTATAACTTTAAAAATGTGATCACTGTGATCACTACATCACTAAATCTGTTATGTCACTGACATTAAGACAACAGAACTAGTATCTGACATAGCAATATCTCAAAGAATCAGGAACACTCTCTCTCTCTCTCTCTCTCTCTCTCTCTCTAGAAGGCAGGTGTGATGCACATGCCAGTAACACCAGAAGTCAGGAAAGCTGAGGCAGGAGTATTGCAAGTTTGAACCCAGTCTGAGGAATTTAGCAATTCTTCAAGACCCTATCTCGAAATACAATACACAAATAAATAATTTTTTAAAAGGTGGTTGGGTATATAGCTCAAGGCAAAGGACCTGGGTTCATTTCCCAGTAACAAAGGTTAAAAATAAATTAATCAAGGTTATAGTGGAGACAGGAATGCAGAAGACAGAACGGTTCCCTGAGATATTTACGTGGGAAAGTCAATAGTGTTTTGCCAAATGAATGCTGGGCCTATGTGTGTGTGAGTCAGAGATATCAAAGACATCTACCACGTAACTTACTTGGGTGATAAGGACAGACAGTAGAGTCATTTATTAGCACAGAAACCACATGAGGGAAGAGCAGATGTGCTGACAGTTTGGTTCCCAGCATAGTGAATTTAACATAATTAAAGAGGAGGGCATCTAGGGAGACAGCTCAGTATGAAGGCCCTGGATTTAATTCCCAGTACTGCCAAAAATAATTTATATATAGTGATTATACATATATTATCTACATATATAATATATAGTGATATATAAATATAGATAAACAAAATGGAGTGGCAATATACATGGTTTTAAACTTCAGGGGATTCAATTCTCTACATTCCTAGACAGAAGAGCAGGAGAAGATAGGAGCAAGAGAGACATTCAAGGACAAGTGAAAGGGATTAAATACTTACTGTCGTCGTAAATCGGCTAACTTAGAAGTCAGGGCAGATATTTCTCCAAGGGAACGCAGAATGTCATCTCTCTCTTTAGGATCGTCGCACAATTCTGCAATTTTCCGAGCTTCGGCCAAAGCCCCTCGAATCTGTTCTTCTCCTTCAGGTCCCCCGTTGGGATCTGCAAGCCAATTCTACACACAAAAGTGAAGAATGCATTAAACTTAACATATACCTTTAAAAACAAGGCATAGCCGCGATCCTCTTCAGAGTGCCAATTCTTTCAGTTTTATTAAGGTTACTAGCTCAGGTAAGATTGTATTAGTCCTTTTATTTATGTATGTATGTATTATTTATTTTGGAGCCAGAGCTTGGGCAGGGCCTCACACTTGCTAAACACATGCTACCACTAAACTACACCCCCCAGGCTTTTTATTTAAAAAAAAAATTCTACTCCTTTCCATTAGAATAAAATTTTTACAAATGTTATCTCATCTTTCAGTTAATGAGGAACTTTTTTGGGGTGTGGTACTGGGAACTAAACTCAGGGCCTCACTCATGCTGAGTAAGCATTTTATCACTAGGATACATCCCCAGCCCTTTTTGTAAATTTGATTTTGAGCTGGGCTCACTGGTCCAGACTTATAATCCCAGCACTGGGAATGCTGAGGCAGGAGGATCACAAGTTTGAGGCGACTGGGCAACTTAAAGAAACCTTGTCTCAAAATCAAAATTTTTAAAAATGGGCTGGGGATGTAGGACAGTGGGAAAGCTGGACTTGATTGCCAGTGACAGACAGACAGACAGACAGACAGACACTCTCTCTCTCTCTCACTTTGAGACAAAGAGTCTCGCTAAGCTGTCCAAGCTGACCTTAAACTTATGAGCCTCCTGAGTATTCAGAGTTACAAACAGTCATATGCTACCATACCCAGACCCAGGGACAGTTTTTAAGCTTCTCAAACATTCTGCTCGTGAAATACTTCCAAAATCATTTGATGTAGGGAAGAATCAGAAAATTTTGGTATTTCCTCACTTCTGTAAGCAAATATAGTTGTGAACTGTGGAACAAGTGTTAACACATTGTAATCTACCTCAGGAACTAAGATTCCCCGATAGTCAGAATGCTCGCTTTGAACTAGTCGAAGTTTTCATGATAAAGATCTTCATTTTGTAATACAGATGAACATCAGTCTATCCAGTGATGCCAGAGGTGAGACTAACTAACAGCTGAGAATCATTCTATGAGCCATGGCTCAGAAACAGCCATTATCCAGCCACGGCAGAGCGGGGAGGAGGGGGACGCAGGGTAGTTGGGGCACATGCTTCTCTTACCCCTCCACTGCCACGCCCTCCTGGAGACCACGCCCCTACCTGCGCAGCATCCATCTTCTTAGCCATACTCTGCTTAGAGTTTGTCATGGCCTCCAGCTTGCGGGCTGCGTTTTCCACTTTGGCTGTGAGCACATCCAGCCCCTGAGACACCTGCTGGGCTTTCTGCATGGCCACGGGTGAGGCTCCTTGTCCTCTGCTCAAACAGACACAGGGGATCACAGTAACTTCTCCAGTCCTTAACAAGGGGACATTCCCAGCACCACAGACCCCCGGCCTCGTGTGGTCTTTTTCCTTTTCCCTGGCACCTCATACAGCACAAGAAAACAGTCAAGACAAACAGGGCGCCCAGCTCATCTACTTTCTCTTTTGCTTTGGAAAACACACATTAGCTTTAAGGAACTGCAGAACCACTTTAAAATCAGGACATCCCTTTTTGGTAATAATTATTCTCCTCTTGGTGGTAATTACATAACCAAACATAAACTTCAGCTGGAATATCTGAGGAATCTTACTGCTGCGGACTTCGTCATTATGGTAACATGGGCCTCAGAAAGGGGCAGCTCACTGGATCGCCTGACTGATGGGCAGGTATACAGTGAAGATGCTTCTGGAAGCCGCATGGTGTTACTGAACACATGCCACAATGAGACCGGATCTGTGTTCGAACTCTAACTCTCGGGACCTGTGGAACTTTGTTTATAGGTCTAACCTCCTGGAGCTTTAGGTTTTATTTCCTTTTTACCTATAGCATAGAAGTAACCTGCAAACTGAAAGCAGGCAAAGATGCGGCACTCGTCCTACTTATTTGACAGAGTAGCTTCGAACATAAACATAACGTAACTAAAAACGCTTTGACAATCAAGCCATCAATTATACTACCGTAACTGAATTATCATCACCATTATTACAACGAACCTAAAGATAATCTTAAAAGAGTAGTTTCCACTCCTAGAAAACCTACAAAGAGCAAACCTAGCTTTAAGCTGAGGGGGGAAAGTACATGGTGACAGAAAGCCCACTGCTTCCCGCCAGGTTCCTAGAGAAGGAATTTTATCATTTTCCACTCTCAGAAACAGTGTCACCATGACTGAAAAAAAAAAAAAGACGTGAGTTCACAAGCACTTACTTTACTTATCAAGCCTTCCGAGTCATAAAGTAGTATCTGGCCCTCTTTTTACAAACTCAGATCTTTAACAAGCCTGGTAAGCTGAAGTCACAGGAAAGGCAACTTTGTCATCTGCTAGAACAGCACGGCACACACTCACCTGAGCCTCTAGTCAGGATAAACCCTAAAGCATCCCTGCTTCCCTTAATTATAATAAAAATCTGCCCTTCAAGTAACTACCCTCTTTGTAAAATCCATCTATTCCTTATCCACACCAATACTTGCGGTAATGAACTTCATAAATTTATTGCCAGGTTTATAAACGGTATCTGGACACTTTCTTCGTTAGACCTGTGACTTTCCTTTTACCTGGCATAAGAATGGAAGACTGTTGGGAAACATTATTTATGACTTAATTTGTTTTTTTCCTTGAAATGTGGTAACACACAAAGAGGAATCTTTGGGGCAGATGAGTCCAATTTGTGAAAAAGTAAAAGTATGGTTAGTCTACATATAAAATAAAAACTTTAATGGGGGATAATTATATTCTTACAATCTGTAAACCCTTCATGACTGGAACAATACCAATGGAAAATAATCACTGTTGTGTTTCAGCCACTATAATGATAAACAGCTGAGTACACTTAAGAAAGGACACCGGAAGACGGCTTTCTAAGCTCTCATCAGGAAAGGCCACTGCAGCGCCACCACAGAGCAGCCCAGCTCCTCGCCACGGCCATCCCACACAACAGCCTCGCTCTCCTGCTCACAATCATCTCTCTTGAACACACACCTGCGCACTGGAGAACTCCAACCGAAAACTGTCTGCCACGCGATGAAAAGGCTTCCGACCAAAGAGCCAGAAATGAGAAATGACAAGAGCCAAGGATCTGGTCAAACTGTGCTGGCATCCTTCTGAATGGGGACAAAACTTCTTTCTGTCTCTTCTGCAGAGCCCCTGCCATGCTCATGACAAGGGAGAATGCTTCTCCCCAGAAGGGAGGCTCGCTGAGCTCCCTGAGACCGCATCTATTCAAGCTGTTTCTTCTCCCCTTCAGGGTAGGGGTGCAAGCTGCAGCCCAGGAGCTTTGTGAACCCTCAAATCCCCGCAGGTTACCCCTCCCATTATATGGGTATGTCCATCCGTCATTTTAGGTAGCGGCAAATGCTTTCACCGTGGTTCTTGGTTCAAGAGGCTAAGAACAGCTCCTTTAGGATCTGTTTTCTTACACCTGAGCGCTCTGCGACCCAGTCCAGGGGTGTACAGCACACAAGATGCTCCCAGCCGCCTGCCCTGGCACCAGGGAGCTCAGGTCGCTGCATCACATTCTCAAAGCACAACTTAAACAACCGTGCTAGTGACTCAGCACAGTTCAATATTTCTTAATGTTTATACCACAAAGTCTTACAGAAATAAGGATCTTTCAGGACTTAACTCTGCGGATGAATTTCAAATGAGCCTATGTTATACTGAGTTTTCTCAAAAGTAGATTATGTAATCCATTTTTTTACCTCATGGGAGAAGTTCCAAAGCCATGCCTTGAGGAGACTCAAATGAAGGTAAAAGAATTATAATACCAAATAAATAAGGACGTAATACAAACACAAAGGACTCTATAGATTACCAGTAGAACAGATAACCTATTTAGCTGATTTTTTAAAAGACATATGGAAAGATCTCAGTGTTTCCACTTGTTATGCATTTTCCACCTATCCTTTATAAAAGATACCCAAGCCAGGGCTCAACACTCAAGGCTGCCTGTTAGTTTTCTTTTTTCTTTTGGGGATGGGGGAACAGGGTCTGGTTTGATGTCCAGCCTGGCCATGAATACACAGCAATCCCCCTGCCTCAGCATCCCAAGTGCTGGGATTACAGGCCTGCACCACCACACCAGGCTTATGCAGTGGTGCTCTGACCACTATGTTATTCCTCCAACCCCGGATGTTAATTTTCATAAATCTACGATACAAGCTAAAACATCAAATTTCTATTTCAACTTTGAATAAGTCCCAACTTTATTACTAGTTACATGTGTATTTTAAAAGTTTTGTAAGAGAAATTTCATCTTTACGTCAGAAGAACTAATATAATACCTAGTTACCTATTAGCCACAATAGCTTAGTGAAAGTGGCATGGACTTGCTTTCTGAACGAGCCCGCTTAGAGTGAGTTTCTCATTACCCGTTGGGAAAGAGCAGAGGAGTGTTGTTACCTGGCTCGAAGGTCAGCCACCTGATCAGTCATCTGACCCAGCATCTTGCAGGTTCCCAGGATCTCCCTGCGCTCCTTGCCTGCACAGAGTTCACCAACCTTTCCAGCTTCATCTAAGATCTGCCTGATGGCCTGCTCACCAACGTCCCCTACAATAAAGAGATACTCAATATCTACGCATTGAAGATGCATTAATTATTTACAGAGGATACTCAACAAGTCATTTCATTCATGAAGGAATGGATAATTTTAACTGACAAGACAAGCGGATAGAAGGCAATTGTCTGACAGCTAAGAGCCAAGAAGTGCCCTTCCAACCATAGGGTGAGGTTTCAGCCACAGATAATGCTAAACACGATACTGGGAACCATTTCCACTTGGAGTAGCTGAACAGCTTGTGGTAAGAATATGGGTGGTGAAAACAGGCTCTAACAATTTAGCAATACTTAGCACCTCCAACCTCCATTAGGCTCTTCACAGTCATTCAAATATTAATCTAAAACTGAATAAATATTAAATTAGAAAATCCATAATACCAAACTCAATAACCTACTTGAGTCTTATCTTAATACAATCACGGTGCTTTCCAATTCTTACTGGCATCGGTATTTAATCTGCTTAATTAAGTGCTTTGTTGACATAGATGGGAGCCTGCCCAATGGGAACTAGCAGAGGAGAGCTTTTATTCAAAATAATTACCTTTCTGATTCAGGGAGTGAGTGAACCAATAATTTCACTATTTAGGGGATGAGTAAGACCATAATTTCATGAAGAATGCCCCTTTCGGCTTGGTTGATTTCTCCATAAAAACAGGAGACATAGTTCATGCATTTCATCCTTTTGAGGGCCACACTTCAGTTAGTCAAGACTATCAAAAGACAGGGTACGCTGCCCAGCGTTACAGCGGTTTACAAGGCTACATGAAAATACCTCTGGCTCTTCCATGTGCTTTAATTTTAGCTTTCTGTTGTACACACCAGAAAAGCAAAACTAAAGGCTTACCTGGCGCGGCACTGGGATCACGAAGCCAACCTTTGGCCTGGTTCAACTTGGAGTCTATGGAGGCCAGAGCTCTCTTCATGGCTTCCGTGTCCTTTTGAAGACAAATCCCACAATTACTTTCTTTGGAAAATTCAAAACACCATGATACAAAGTAGACAGAGAAGTAGTTACAACACTAACATACCATAGCTTAGGAAGTCCTTAACAACGGCCTTAAAAATAATCTCATCACACTACATTCTTATTTCTGTCAAAATCTCGCATGCAAATCTTCAGTTAATTCTACTCAGAATGCTGGTGTCTCTATTGCTAAGATTGTGAAAACTCATAAAACTGCTCAAGCCAAAAGATGTTTAATGTCTTCAGCAGTTAAAAGCCCTGCTGTCACATGCCTCATTCTCAGCCTTTCCGCTAGTCCCGTCCATGTGCCCCAGCCTTGGTGGGCCCTCCCAGCTGCAGGGGCGCCTCATTGGTAAGTGGTGCCACCAATCACAGAGATTCTTTTTAAACATACATTTTGAAATACACACACACACACACAAACTGGATGATGTTTCACTATATTAAGTTAACCTAGAAAATCAGAAAGCTTTGGTTGTAAAGAATTAAAAATGCTGAGGTAGTAGTTTTAATTCTCCAAATAAAACACTAAATGCTACGTGAGAAGAACAGCTTTCTCTGGCCATCCTGTTACTCCTCATCTTTAGTTCACCTACCATCCTGAATCTGGAAAAGGAGGCAGGATGCCATAAGTGGATCTCAATTTAGTAGGCACAGTAGGGTCCACGATGAAGAGCATAAAACTAAGATAAACTTTCCCACGAGGCAACAGATGAACCCCGTTAATAATGTATGTATATTGAGCCAGGCACAGTGGTGCATGGCCATCATCCCAGCTACTTGGGAGGCTGAGGCAGGAGGATAACAAGTCCAAGGCCAACCTTGGCAACTTAGTGACCTAGCAAGCCCCTGCCTCAAAATAAAATGTAAAAAGGCAGATGTGGTAGTGCAAATGTGAACCCAGGCTGAGTGACTAAGTAACTTAGTAAGGCCTTGTCTCAAGATAAAAAATCTTTTAATAAATTTTGAAATACAAAAAAAAAAAAAAAAAATGCAGAGGACACTACAACAAACCCTAAGGTATACATATGCAGAACGGACAGGCCGGCCATGGCTTCAAGTTTCTGGTAACATCTTCAAACACAGCCTATCTCCTTTTTGCTGTAGAGAACTGATACATCAAAAGACAGCGTCAACTTCTAAACTTCCACTAAGTGTTCTATAATCCGTAATTTCAATTAGCAATCCAGTGGAGCCGGGGTTCTAAGGGTGCTGTGCCACCATGCTTCCACAAGGGGGCACCAAGAGCATCCTCACTGGCCATTTAAACTAAGCAAAAAACTGGCAGCATTCAGTCAGGGTTAAGGTCAGCGACCTGATTCGTCGTTCCCAAACGCTAAACTCCTTGTCAACTAAACAGACACAGACTGTTTTCCTACTCTAAAATTAACTCTGAGCCACAGCAACAAAAAACAAGCAAGCTAAATTAGTGGGAAAAAATAAAACAGTTTATTATCAAACTATATGGAAGTATGGTAGCTACCAACTAAATGTGACACCATTAGCCACACAAGGTGATGCACACCTATGACATCGGCCACTTGGGACAGATAGGCTGAGGGTTACAAGCCTGGACCGTTTTCAAGATTCGTACTTAGGAAGTGTGTGCACACCCTGGAGAAGAGGAATAGTATCACTGTGATAAGATTTAATTTAAAACCTGCTAATCATCATTTCCCTAACACACTTGTGTTTGCAATTTTTTAAAAAACAAACACATATTACATGTCAGAAATCTAAATTCAAGAGGCTGGGAATGTAGTCCAGCAGTTAAAGTGCTTACTTAGCAAGTGCAAGGCCCTGGGTTTGATTCCCCAGCACCACAAAAACTAGGCCTGGTGGTGCACACCTGCAATCCAGCACTCAGGAGGCAGAGGCAGAACTGCTGTGAGTTCAAAACCAACCTGGACCACATAGTGAGTTCAGGATCAGCTTGGACTACAGAGCAAGACCTTATCTCAAAATAAATAAATAAGCAAACAAATAAATAAACCTAAGCTCAAAAGGAAGAGAAAGTCAGGTTTTTTTAATGTCTAATCTAGGAATAAAGGCAGAAGGGAAGAAAAACAAACTGCAATTGAGCATTTCCTGCTCTCTGAGTCACCTCTTTCCTCAATCACCCCAATAAATCTCAAATGTAACTTAAATTTACAAATTAAGAATGGTGGTGCATCTATAATCCTAGCACTCTGGGAGGCGGAGGTAGGAAGAGTTGGAGGCCAGCCTGGGCGCAGCGAGATTCTGTCTCAAAAAGAGAGTAGAAAGGATGGGGGGGGGGGGGGGGGGGAAGAGAACGAATGAAAGAAAGAAAAAGAATCATTTCTAGAAACCATTTTATCTCAGGCTTGTGGAACCCAGACCTCAGAATGTTTTATTCGATGTCACTAACCTTCCGTAAGAGTTAGCAAATCTCTGCCTTGTCAACTTTGGCTATGGTTAATGATGTCCAGACAATAACCTCTAGAAATCAAATGCATAGTCCTCACCAATATATACAACTGCTTTCTTTCTCCAATTCCCCAAGATGATTTGAAACACAGTAAAAATAAACAAGCTTTGCTCTAGCCAGCAGTCTCAAAAATCATTTCCTTTTCTCCTTAATAAAGCTCAAATGACCAAGGCATTATAAGGAAAGAACACAATTCTCAAGAAGTGAGTAAGTGACTCGTGAGAGATCTAACAAAATCAAGAAATTAAAATGAAGAGATGCTCTTTCTCTCCTACAAAGAACAATGGTAAACTTGGAATGATGCGTTTAACAACTGGAGGTTTCAGTTCGTTACTTTTTTGCAATATATGAGTTTTAGTTGTTTTTGGAGATTTAAAACTCACTTAACAGACCACCTTATATTCCTTCTGGAACAAAGTAGCTCATGTAGCCCAGTTCAATGCAGTATTTACTGAAAACAAGTGTTTATAAGAACAATTTTTTTTAGTCTCCTAAGAATCTCACATGCAAACATTTTTAAGGGCAATGAAACTGAAAGAACTGTGTCATAAGTTGCATAAATATACTAACATTGGATATGATATAAATAATTTACTAAACACCGAGGAGTGGAAGTCAACTTGCAGATACTTATTAAGGACAAAAATAATTATAATCCTGTGGTCAACTATCCATGTACCACCAAGCATTTTCTTAAACTCTACCAAGTAAGTCTAAGGACCCTGAGTATAATCTACATGAAAGAGAAGAGATTAACACAGCACCTTTATTTGAGTACTCTTATCTATAAACACTCAAATCCAAGAAAAGAAAGCATCTCTCAGCGCTGGAGGAATGGCTCAGTGGTTAAAGCACTTGCCTAGAAGTGCTAAGACAGGAGCTAAGTACCCAAGTTCAATTCCTCAGCAGCATATAAACTCAGTGTGGTGGCGCACACCTACTGTAATCCCAGCACTAGGGAGGCTGAGACAGGAAGATTGCCACGAGTCCAAGGCCAGCCTGGGCTCCACAGTGAGTTCAGGAGCTAGGCTGTAGAGTGAGACCCATCCCCCCCAAAAAAAGAGAAAAAGTCTACAATTTTTTTGAGGGGGTTTAAGAGTATGGGTAGAGACCAAATAAAGTCACATTTCCCTTGGGATAACGGGCAGGTATCTATCTTAATTCCCCCCCACCCCCACTTTCAGGAGACCTAGATTTCAAAGAAAAAAAAAAAACACAATGCCTTGCACTGCCCTTCGCAAATCAAACATCCTCTAAGAATCTCTTTTCATATGTTCCTCTGGAACTGAAATACTCTTAAATTTGAATATATGGCTAGGACTCAAGAACACCTGTAAATCCCATAATGTCTTCATGATACATAAATGGAAGAATCAAAAATAAAAACCGACTTCTCAAAACTCAAAATAAATAAATAAATAAACAAACCACTTTGGAATTATAGTGAGCTCCTTCTATAAACAAGCAAGAGGAACTATAACTAGGAAAGTGAAGTCCTGTAATTCTAGGATTTTAAAATAGCAATTTTTTTTCTTTTTTTCCCCACTTTATTGATATGTGTAAGTACGAATTTTAAGGTTTACACTGGTTTGGGGCATTTTGTGCACATACATATCTAGTTCAAGGTAACAAAACCCTCCCCACTTTCCTTTCGATCCACCCCCTATCCACTCCCACAACCCACACCCAGCCCAAAATTGCAATTTTTAAATATGAAAAATAAGGCTCTTGCTACAGCTCTGCCCAACCTCATCTACCTTCTTACGTGAGCACCTCCCTCCCCACTCAGTTCACCTCTGTACATTTCCACCACCAGCACTCCAATGCCTGGAACAAAGACTTTTCTAGAAAGAAAAAACTAAACAATGAGAAATCTAATCTTAAGACTTAAGAGAATTAAATTAACCTTAATTTCTTTTCATCTCTAAGAATATCTTTCTAGATCTAAAAATCTATGCCATCTATAAGTACACAAGCAGACTTAATCAGGGGAAAATAACTTAGTTCAGACAAGAAGTACCAACTCCTTTACATTTGAAATATATTCTCTATATTGCAGGCAGGGAAGGAGGGAAATACCATAAGGTTCCCTGAATTAACAGCCCAACCTCCTACAGATAAATCTTTCATTTTATTAGCTGCTAACATAAATCATTAGAACACATATAAAAAACTCATATCCAACCTCATTTTTCAAAAATAAATAAAATGAAACCTTTAGACCCCACTGCCCTGCAGAAAGGACTGGTGTTACAAGACTGCATGTTCTAATATAACCACTACCTCCTTCTATGGTAAAGGACAGTGATCTTATGGGCAAGACTTCTGAGTGAGTCACTGCATTTACTCACCACCGGCCTAGGGCCGCAATGGGAGAAGACTCCCACAGCTAACAGTATCTAATGAGTCAAACTGGAAAGGAGTGGGAGCAGCTATGTGGGGGTCAAAAATCCTTAGGGATGACATCTTTCTCTTACTTCCTCTTAATTCCCAGCATGCATCAAGATACAAGTATTATATAAACAAGATTAAGTATAGAGTACTAAACTGTAGAATGAGAATTGTGTTTGACTGAAATTCCTTGGACTCACAATGTATTCTCAGGAAAAATGCTAACTTGATTTTTAATGATCATTGTAAGATGACTCTTAAGAAGGGGGGGGGGGACATTTGTTACTTTCCAAAGAAATACATTTAAAGCCAACGTTACTTTTAAATTTACAAATCTACCATTTGAATGTAGGTATAAAAGATAAAATGTAAATCAGCTCTTGCATCACCTCTTTAAAATCTGAGCTTATCCAGCAAAACGCACTTTTACCGAGAATTTGTTCCACTTACTTTCTTCCCCCACTTTTCTAGAAGAACCACCATTTTCCAGAAGAATACTGCACCAATGGGGAAGCATGAAACAAGTATGGTAAGACAAGGTTAATTATATATTGGCAGGGGCCCGCAGAGGTGAAAGACAGTGTATGCAATGAACAGGAGGGGGCGCCAGGGGGGAGAGACAGAGGCAGAGTCTTAGGAACTCACTGCTTACAATGGAGCCGCGAAAGATGCACAATCTTATTAAACTGAAAAACAGCCCCACCCACATTACCAATGTTTCTTTTCAAGCTAAAATTTCTTTCCTAAATATTCTTACAATGAATAAAAATGACTTTTCTTAGGGAGTGAGCAGAAGTAGAATGAATGGGGAAAGGGCTGGGAATGAGACTCGTGTCGCATACATTTTTTTTTTTACAGAGTTTTGATTCCTGAACTAGGTAAATAAAATAACAAAAGCAAACTTGGCCCCCTCCCAAAAAAAAAATCTCTTGTGCATTCTAATGTGAATATTTGAGCTTCTTCCGGCTGAGCTAACTTAATTTACTTTCTTTCATTTCTCATAGGTCTCACTTTGCAGCATCCTAACAAACCGGCTTCCTCCCTGATGGGTAATTAACAGGCACAGTCACAATAGTGCATGCGTGAAGACCAGGTCGGCTTCCCCTGTACATGCCCCAAGTGCCCAATCCTCATGCTGAAAATCTCCACTGAGTTTCACTAAATGATGGGTGACTTTCCCCCTACAAAAATAGAGAGGCATGAAATATCTATCCCTCCTTACTATATTCCCATCTGCTAGAAGCAAAGGAAACAGGTTAGGTTAGGAGACCACGAGGTCACACAGAATCACAGCTGATCCACAGCTCAGACACAGCATGCAGGGAGCCAGGGGCCAAAGTTAGGAAAACCACCAGATACACTTTTCTTCTTCTGCCCTTTTGATTTTGCCTGGTAGGACTGTTACTCAGGACAGGTGGCTCAGCTAAGCTCTCTCACCCACCCATCTGCATCAGGGTTTAAAACCTCTATGACACTTGTCCACCATGGGGAAGCCTTTGCAAAGAAGGGCATCAACTGAAGACCATCTCTCCCACAGGCAGGTCCAGAAGTAGCTCAATGATCACCCACCTACTCGGGGAAACCTCCCTCTCAAAAAAAGCCAATGGGAATGACCAGGCCAAAAAAAAAAACACTTAAGGAACCTGCTCCAAGAGATAAAAAGCACCCAACGAATATAGAAATATCTCTGATATCCCACAGCAATAGCTCAAGATGAGCCGGGGTCAGTCAGCCCAAAGTCCCAGATTAAATCACATTCTGACGCATATTCGAGCACAGTGTTACACACCGGCACACAGAATAAGGCACGGCACACAGCACAAGAAAACCTCACAGACATGCTTTTTCTCTTTTTAAGCAAAAAGGAAACTAAACGGCAAGAGAAAGCTTACCTTCTAAACGTGAGAAAAAGAGTAAAACAAACAAGAGAACAAAAAAAAATGCATAAAGAAGTCATAACAGGGAAGCGAAAGTTGTCAAGTATGCAAAAGCAAAATTAAGTATCAAAGACTTTAGGTGACTTTACCATACAGATTTAAAATAAAATTTAGAACAAACTGAAGATTTTGTTTTATCAAAGAGAAAATGCCTCTATAAACAAATCCACAGTTAAAGGAAACTAATTCATTATGTAGTTAAATTATCTTTCGGGGCAACAAAAGAAAAGGTTGGTGACTTTATGTCCCATGTCTAGCCTTACCTTACTGGTGTCCTGGAGAATACACATAGTTCCACTGAGCAACCAGTGGACATCAAACTACAAAACCCCCTCTATAGTCTGCCAACAGGAGACATGTGGGCCCCCCATGGAATAGCTAGACCCTGGAGACAGTGTGTTCCCCATTGCCCTCGGCACCTTGGGCTCCTACAAGCGACGTATAAGCTCAAATCCTGGTTGTCCCAGGCTTGGAAGCTTCGCTCATCCTCTCAACCCAGGGAGAAGCAGAGCAGAGCAAGAGCACCACAAGACCACTGTAGACGGGCTCCAGGAGGAACATGTGGGCCCTTGTGGCATCTGAAAGGTGATTCCAGATAGGGGAACAGACCTGGCAGACTGACACATATGGAGACTAATATCTGAAATAAACTTTCCTTAGGGGAAATGGAATGGTCAAAGGACACATCTAGAAAGGCTAAGAATGCCCTCCATGTATTTTTCTGGATCAAAGGTTTATTAAAGAAGAGTTTTCCATAAAACTTAGAATTACAGGCATACTGTATATCTCCCTCATTCATTTAGCAACAATCAGAGCTATAAAAGGCCCAGGGGAGTGCACATACCCAAACTCCTCCACCAGCCCAACCAATGAGAATTCAGCCTGAAGGAAAAGCTACGGCCTCCAGCCTTTATCCAATATTCACCCCACATGCCTATCTGTTTGTTCCACCTTGAAACAAAGGAAATTTCCAATGGTGGCAAGGAACCCATGAAACAAGAGGTTACATTCACAATATCTGAGTCCTCTTATGTTACATACAAGTACAAGATAAAATGTGAGACCAGTGATGATTCAAGTCCCCCAAGAAGAAGAATTCAAGATTTTTGCTTATTTCCTCTCTAATAAGACTTACCTTGCTGGCCCAGGCATCTTCATCCCAAGATGTAAGTTGTAATACACGAATTATCTCATTAATTTCAGCACTCATCTTTTCTACAGTAAAATTGCGATTTTTCAAAGCTTCTTCTATTCCTTGGTTTTTTGAGTTTTTAGTTGTTACAAAAATCTTCATAGCTATAAAAACAAGCAAAAGATCAGAAACTAAACTTACACACTGACCTTATTGTATGACAATATTCATACAAGATGTTCCACACTTTGAGCATGTATTTTGGGCTCCTCGGGTTTAAAAAAAAAATACACAAAAAATGCACAGCAACTCTGCCAATACAGTTCCAGTGTCAGCAACTTTCACTGTAAAGAAAACTCAAGGTACAAAAGATCACCATCACATGAACAGGGGACTGAATTTAACACGCATCTACTGATGAGTTATGGTCCCAAAGTACCTTGTATTCATCTAAATAAATTACCATCCTGGCCCCAAACAACGGCTCTATCCACTGCAAGTCTATTGCAATAGGATGAAAACTATCAACAAAACTTGTTCTATCATACTGCCCTCAATCCCAGGAGAAAATCCCAAAGAATCAAGTTTATTTTCCAGGATTTCTCCCAATATGTATTATGGACTTCCTAATCCCCAAAAGTTTAATAAGCAAATGTGAACATTTTGAGTTTCCTAGATTAGAAAGAAACTGTCTTCTCAACAACCTTTGCCATGCAGAACAGCTGGCCACAAAACATATTTCCAGAACTAAGGCTATCGGTCAGTGGTAGCACGTCCAGCATACACAAGTCCCTGGATTATGACCTCATTACCACAAAAACAAAGAAAACAGACAAACAAAGCCCGGTATATTTCCCATACAGATTATAAGATTCTATTTACAGATTTCCCTGTTATAGTATACATAAGGATTTTATGGAACCCTTACAACCATATCTCTTATTTTAGCTATTTCAAAACAACCAGAGTCATGGTGACCTGCCTCATAAGATTTTAAAAATAAAGCTGCCCTCTGAGAGTCAAAGTAACTTACAATTCGACTAGGATAATTCCATAAGCCATGAAGTGCTAACACATACCAGACACTAAGTAAGTGCAAATCCCTTTAGCTACTTTAAAGCGCAGCTACCAAGTTTATAATTCTGGACTCTGCCAAAAGAGGGAGGTGGTCCAAACAGATGAACAAAGAACGGATCTGTTTATAATGCAGAGAATACCTAAACATCTTTCAGGGGAAACAAAGCAAAAAAATTAATTAATTAATTAATTAAAAATTTAAAAAACCCTTTCAACACACAGAGAAAGACTGTGAGTCAACTTCTTCATCCGAACAGTGCTCCCTCACAGCCACTCCAAATCCTAATTACATTGCCATAAGTCAAGTAAAGGTGTGAAAATACAATATCCATGACTAGAGGTGACTCCACTCTGCAGAAGATCCTGTTACAGCACTACAGGACAGAACTAGGCCATAGCAAAGGCAATGTCAAGGAGCACTGCTTCTTAGCCACTCAGCTAACACCCAGAAAATCAGAACTCATTTTTACACAGATTAAAGGACATGCAACAAAGCAGCAAAATAAAATATAACCTTAAAGTTTAGAATATGCTAACATTCTCCTTTTTCCTATGAAACAAAAATACAAGCCAGAAGTACCTGAAATGAGAACTGGAAGCAACTCTTTCACAGTGTTCATCGAGTTCACCAGCATCACTCGGTGCTCCTGGTGGGTCAACTCCTGCTGTCTCTCGTCAATCATCTTGGCCATCTTAGTCATTCCTGAGATGCAAGGAAGAAATCGTGCAGGGTGAGCCAGGAAACGGGGCCAGAATGTGGCTTTCCCAGCCATTACAATGACTATGAAAATGCAAACCAACTGCCTGCTTATTTAAACAAATGCTATTACTTGAATTACCATTTATGCAATTTTATTCTTTTCCATGAATACAATTTATTAAGTGAAACCTTAAGTGTGGTACAATTTTCAAGTGTTGGACATAAATACATTCACAAGTATTAAAAAAATCAAAATGAATAAACACTTATCTGTAAAAAAAAATAAATTCACAAATAGAAATACTTGCCAGTTTGCTGTGTATATAAGTTTCATACCCTATTTCTGTCCATGAGAGCCTAGAACTGAAGCTAGTGACTAGAAAAAGCTCTAAGAATGACAAGATGTGTTTTATTTTCATCTTTAGAGTTTTCTGTACTTTCTGATTTATCTAAAATTAGCATATACTTGTTTTATAATTAGCAACAAATAGAAATATGAAAATAATTACAGGGATGACAGTGTTTGGAAGCATCTGGCGCTTTGGATCAGCCTGCTGATATTTTTGCTTACTTTGGTTGTTACTCAAAGGCACTACGTGATTTTTCCAGGACTTTCATTTTCAAATTGTTCTAGGATTTCCTAAGTTGTCTCAGACCATTAAGAGCAAAACAGAGAAATACAAGTGAGGCTGCCTCCACTTCACATTCACATACGGTAGCTTCATTTTATCTTTCATACATTAAGATTCTGTATAAGATTCCATTTCAGGAAGTACCTTTTTTCTTCCCAGTGTTACGAGAAAGTTTAAAGAGCACAGATCTGAAAATTCTTAAATGCTACTAACTTTACAAACCAAGTACACTTGAAAACTCATAAAAATACTGGTGAGTAAAACCATAAAATAAAATCAACAATTTGCATAAAACAAAAGACTTTTATAAGGTGATAAAAATCAAGTCAAAAGAGCTAAATACCTACTACATCTTTCATTGGTCTCATTCACACTTTAAGGACTCTCAAAGTCATATATGTCTCTAATATCAAGAGCTAAAACATTTATTTGTGTGCTTTGAATACTCAATACCCTGATGCTTACACAATCTCATTTCAAAATGAGATTTAAGCAAACAACTCTTCGCTCCTTCTTGGTATGTGTTAGGCGGCCTTGGGCGAGGACATGAATCCGCAGTAGAAGACAGGCCAATTAGCAAGCTAAGAGGTCAGAAAGCCCCACAAGCCAGCTGGCAGACAGAGAAGGAATGCTGTGTGGTGTGGAATGGCAAGGTCAGGATGCAGGGTACCCTTCAGCATTACAGTCACAGAAAAGTATTTCCTACATTCTCCAGCAACATTTGTAATGTTGGATTTAATTCATTTGATGGGACCAGGATTTGTAAAAAGCCCATTCCGATTTCAGAGACAACGATGTATCCGCAGGAGAAGCCCCGTGTCAGTCAACAGAAACACCTACTGAGACACCTCAAAACCCAATGCATCAGCACCTATTTTCTGCAAAAAGAGATAAAACAAAGACAATACATTTGCACGTATACATACCAATAAAATGGGGGGGGGGGGGGAAGACAATACATAAAAGTTTTTATTTCAAATATCAGAAAGACTAACCTGGCCCAAGATTCTTTGTGTAAGTGACCAAATCTTCCATAGTCTCCACCACTTCTGCCACTGTAAGATATTCCAAGATTCCTTTGCAAACTCTAATAATCTTACGAACCTGAAAAAATACATATCAGAGTATTCAGGTGAGTAAACAATACCTAGAAAATATGAAAACACACATGTGCAGTCACTTAACATTTTATCAACCGACACCATCACCAATATTCCACTACCTGCCTGGCTCAAAAATCCCATCATTACCTTTAAAATCAGGCTTTTTTGGTCTGAGAAAGGTCTGCATGGGCCTTGGATTACCTACCTCAGCCTCGTCGAAGGTAAGGAGCAGGTCCGACGTGCCAGAGAGGATGCCCCTTGACCCATCGATCAGATAGTCTCGAGCAGGCACCGAGTAGGGGTCTGACTGGAGCATCTGAGCCGCCTGGACAAGCTTGGTGCAAGCATTCTCAACCCTGTGAGGAAGAACAGGGGTTAAAACTCTCCCTGGCAAGATCAAGCAGAAAACCATCATATGAAAATACAGATAACCTAAGTGCAGGTCAATTCAGAGGTTTTGGCGGGGGGGGGGGGGGGGGGGGGGGGGGGGGGGGGGTGATGGGGGAGCTACAGGAAAAGAGCCAAGACCCACTGACAATGGTTAAGTTTTTAGATTTTAAAATTAGCAGTCAAGGGCAGCACATTCATCCATTCAGTGAACTAATAAGTTGTGTCTGTCATTCTTGGTGGCAACAACAGGAACGCACTTGGGGCCTTTTTCTTCTGACTGCTGCACTTGTATCACTCCTCGTCATTGTACACACAATAAAAAAAAAAAATGCGTAAAGAACTGAAGTGGAAAGAATTTGAGGATTTAACATCTGAAAATAAAACACGAAGGACCCTGTCAGTGAAATTTAATAGCCAGGCAAGTCAAATGAGGAAGGAACACAAAAAGTAGGAAGAAATGCACAAATTCCTCATTCATTTACTAAAGGGCCTCATTTGACAATCTATGTAACCATTTGGCAGCGGCCCTACAAAACTATGTTGTTAATTAAAAATCACTGGAATTAGAAACCAAACCAGTACCCAAGAGCTCCTGTCCTTTCACCTCATATTCAATTTATCCTTTGTTATCACTAAATAACTTACAAAAATAAGAAATAAATTTCTTAAAATTAAAAAAAAACTTACCCAAAATTACACATTCTCATTTCAAAATATAGAAAATGGCATGTGCAAATAAATAAACAAAAGCCTACCTCACAGAGTGGTTCTGAGAGTCAAATGACATATTACAAAAATTCCATGAGTGTAACATAGGATTACTTCATTAATAAAAAGAACTAAAGCAGAATAAAACTTTCAACTACCTAAAAAGTTCTGGAAGCCCATAATCCTGGTGCTTCCAGAGGCTGAGGCAGGAGATCACAAGGGAAAGCCCAACCCATGCGACTTTCCAACGTAGTGAGACCGTGCCTGGAACCTAAAAAGTTTTTTTAAATGGTTGGAAATGTAGCTAAGTATGGAAGACCCTAAGTTCAGATCCCAATCCAAAACAGAACAAAAGAGCACTGGACTACAGAAACCGTAGTAGGTAAGTACATAAAATGTAAAAGGCACATTCTACTTCTAAAAAAGCATAACTAACTAAGCGAAGGCAACAACTCTGGTGTCAGTAGGCAGTACCTAACAAACACCTTTGAAGGGCAAGCCTTATCTGATACGGCTTCTGACCAATTTAGGTGCTCTGTTCTTTTTTGTTTATTTATTGGGTGAGGGAACACAAGCCTTGCTCCCTAGTTTAGGATGGTCCTGAATTCACCATGTAGCCCAGGCTGGCCTCAAACACATAGCAACCCTCCTGCCGCAGCCTCCTGAGTGCTGGGATTACATGTACCATGGTGGGGGGAATCAAACTTCAGGGCATTGTGCTGGCTAGGCAAGAACTCTAATCACTGTCCTATTCTATCAGCCCCTGCTCTTTTAATTTTTATGTCATTATTGTTAAATGATATATATATATTCAGATATGTTACACAAATATAAATATACTTCTTAAGGTTTGGATCTGGAGTGTTCCCCAAAAGCCTCATGCATGTGGATGTTGCAGAATACATATGGAATTATGCTGTTAGGAAGTGGGACCTGGTCAGAAGGGGTGGAGCCCTGGAACTTGACCTGGAAGGGGCAGATCACTGAGACAGGACCTGGAAGGACATATGCTAGCTCTGCACTTCCTTGTTCACTTAGCTTCCTGTCAATTGCTGCCATGAAAAGCTTTTCCTCTCCCATGTGCTTCCACCACTGTCAGCCACTCATAAATGGATTAAGACCTTCTGAAACGTAAGTTAAAATAAACCTTTCCTCTCTTGAGTCACAGATGTTAGGTATTCTATCCCAGCAACAAATAAGTCACAAAGACAGAAATTGGTGCCAGAGATGTGAGCCTATTGTTGTGACTTTACCTGGCCGTGTGGTTTAGAAGTCTTTGGAACTGGTGTGTGAGAGGAAGTTGGAAAACTCTGAAGATGCTCTCCAGAGAAGCCTTAGAATGTCATGAGCCAAGCTTGTTGGGAAGATTCTTTCTGGTGAGAGAGAGCTCAGGAGACCAGAATGCCGATAGAAGTATCAACTGTAAAGGCTGAAGAGGTTTCAAATAAGGAGAGCTGTACTGTCAAATTCATGTGATGCTCTAGGAAAAAGTGTGTCACCATTTTGTCCTTTCCCTAAGACGTTTCCCGAAATTGAAGTTCATAGTTGTGAACTTGATCTGGTGGAGGAAATTTCACAGCAGCTCAATGTTCTTGTTGTCACATGGGTACTGCTAGCAGCTTCTGGCCAACTCTACAGTGAAACACAGCAAAAAATGGCAGAGCTGGGGAAAAGATGTAAAAAGTCTGCAGTTTTGCTACACTGACAGAGGCTGCCAAGGTGAAAGAAAAGACAGCACAGTTGACAGAGATTAGCATTTAAAAAGAAGACAACTGTTTGCAATCAGGACAATAAAAAGATGCTTTGAGGGCATCTCAGGAATCAGCAAGATCTTACTATTTACCAATTAAAGGGCAGAAAGGGAAAAGACTTTGTTTTAAAATGAGACCCCCTCAGGGATTCCTGGAGGGAAACCTAGAAAAGTGAATTCCCAAAGAGTTCAGTCATCTAAGAATTCAGAAGTCTCAGTAGTGATTGTTCAAAGGGGCCAGACAATTACTCAAGCCAGCAGCAGTCCTAGGAGTCACTTACATGATGCTGGTTTCACAGGATGCAGAATTCAAAAGTTGTGGGATCACGGAGGCCCCTATGCAGATTTCAGAAGGTGGCCTTGAAGGCCAGGAAGTGTATCCCCGGGAGGGAAGTGCATGAAATTGTGAACAGGAAGCCAAAGGTACAATGGAGATCCTGGAAATCTGGGGACGCCAGGTACGTGGATCAACTGCAGAAGAAGGCCAGAGGCTACAAGCAGAGGCAGCTGAAAGATAAGTCAGGAAGGTTGCAGCCAGAGGCAACACCAAGGGAGCTGCACTACCCAAAGCCCTGGGGCTTGCACAACTTGCACAGGGTGCTGGACACAAAGCTACAGGATTTAATCAAACTGCAAGATTTGGTGCTGTCCAGATTTGTATTCATGCTCACTCTGGTCTAACTGCTCTATGTTCTTCTGTCCCTCTTTTAAAATAGCAGTGTTTACCTTGTGCCCTTGTATGTTCAAAGTGTTTAACTTTTCTTTCATTTTCAAGGAGGCTCCCAGCTAAGCATTGGCTTTGAGACTTGGGAGACTTTGAACTAGGACTTTGTAACAGTGATGGAACTATTAAAACTCTGGCAACTCTTACAGATGGACCAAATGCACTTTGCATAAGGAGGTGGACCTGAGTCTTTTGGAAGCCACGGGTGGAATGTTATGATTTGAATCTGGAATGTTTCCTAAAAGCTTCATGTGTTTGTATGTTGTAGAATACCTATGGAATCATGTGCTATTTAAAGGTGAGGCCTGGTCATAGAGGAGGATCACTGGGGCTTGACCCAGAAGGGGCAGATCACTGGGATACAACCCGGAAGGATATATGCTAGCTCCATCCTTTCTTGCTCACTTGGCTCTTCCTGTGGCAATGCTGAGAACATCTTTTCTCCTGCTGGGCCTCTGCCATACACTTCCATCACTGCCATTCTCTCATTAATGGGCTAAGACCTTTTGCAACTGTGAGCTACAATAAATCTTTCCTCCCTTAAGTTATGAATGCCAGTATTGTGTCCCAGCAATGAATAAGTAACTAAGACAACACTTAGAACTCCTAAGTGAAAAATCTCCTTCCCTCATCTTTAAGGCACTCAAATTCAATCCCATTTGCAACCCATACTGAGTTTCCTTCAATGTTCTATTTCTCCTGAATGTAAATGTCTTCATAAGACATTCCAGGCATTCAGACATAAATATGTACATTTCCCCCTTTTTATACAAACAGAACCATACTGTGCATACTCTGCATTTTGCTCTTTTTTACTCAAAATATGTCCTATTCAAAGTAATAAAAAGCTTCTTCACTGTTTTATATGGCTACACAATAGTTCATAATTTATCAGCCTGCTACATGAATCACCTTGAATACTTAATCATCTTACCCTATATATCTGCAGGATGCATTCTAGAAATGGAATTGCTGACTCAAAGGTATACGTGTAATTTTCTGAATATGTGCAATTTTAACAAATGCTCCCATATTGCAGTCTGCAAAAGTTACACGAATTTATATTCCCACCACAATAAATGAGAGTCCCAAATCAGTTCTTACAGTCTCACCAACCCAGGGTGTAATCCAACTTCTGGATCATTACCAATGTTATGGCAAAAACGGATCCCAAAAGAAGTTTTATTTTTTTAATTGATGCAAACACGTAACATACATCCACTCCCATGACTAATTCAGAGTACAATTCAGTAGCATTTAACATTCACAATATTGTGCATATGTCAATCACTGTCAAAATTTATCATCTCTATAAAACATCCAGGTGCATTAAGTAATCACTCCCCATTCCCTCTTTCATCCGTCCCATGATAACTATTAATATGTTTTCTGTCTCTAAGAATTTGCCTGTATGTCATGTAAGAAGATTGATGTATCACGTAGCCTTCCTGTCTGGCCGCACTTAACACAATGCTTTCGATGGCCCTCCAACTTGTAGCCTGTATCAGTACTTCAATTCTTCTCATGGCCGAATAATAGTCCACAATTTGTTTATGACAGATTTCTTTTTCTTTTTTTTTAAGACAAGATCTCACTCTACAGTCCAGGCTGGTCCTGAACTCACTATGTAGCTCAGACTGGCCTCAAACTCAGGGCAGTCCTTTCTCAGCCTCCCCAGTGCTGAGACTGCAGGCATGTGCCAATATACCCAGTTTACGTAGTGCTAAGGAATCAAACTCAGAGCCTTGTGCTTGCTAGGCAAGTGCTTTAACCACTGAGCATACCCTCAGCCCCCAGAATTTTTCTGTTCTCACTGATGAACATTTAGCTTGTTTCTGCCTTTGACAATTAGGAATAATGCTGCTGTAAACATCCATGTTCAAGATTCTGTGTGGATCTGTTTCATTTCTCTTGGGTATATACCTAGGGAATAGCTACTTAACACGACAATTCTACATTTAACTTTTTGAGAAACTGCCAAACTGTTTTACAGTGCTGCACCAATTTCCATTCCCACCTGAAGGCTTCTGTTTCTCCACATCCTAACACTTGTTATATATCTTTTCAATTAAAGCCACCATAACAATGGTGCACTAGCGTCTCACTGTGATTTCCACTTACGTTTCCTAAAAGCCCAGTGGTAGAGAACACCTTTTCACGTGCATCTTGTTTATTTTTGTAACTGCCTTGGCTTTTTTGCTTTTTTTTTTTTTTTTTGGAGAAATGGATATTTAAGTCCTTTGTCCATTTTTCAATTTGGTGCCGTTTCATTCTTGAGCTATGGGCTCTCTTCTAAGCCAACTACGAAACCCTCATCAGATAGAAAATTTGCAAATTTTTCTTTCATTCTGTTGTCTTTTTACTTAATACAATGTTAATTTCATTCTTCTTTTTAGGAAGGAAGTTGAGAAGATGTTCATAATTTTAAAGTAATAAAGCCACACACACAGAAATTGTGGAATTTTAATTCAAACATAGAAAACTAGTGTGAACTTTAATTCATTCATTTATCCAATAATGATACTTCAGAAATAAAGCAATAACATGTTCTTTAGAATTCCACCCTAACCAAATCTTCCTCCCTGTTCTCCATAGTAAATATTATTCTGAATTTCGTACGTTATACTTGATTTTCTTTATACTTTTGCCACCTACATACATGTATACATACCTATGCAACATACTGTTTACTTTTGACTACTAAAAGCTGAGTGGAATTACAGTAACACACACTTCTGTGGTTGTTTTGTTCAAGATTAGAATACTGATCTCACCCATTTGATCATGTTAACAATGGTAGTAATATATTACTGTGTCACACTGTGAGTGAATACAACATGATCTATACACTCATTCTACTTCTGGTAGAAACAGAAGTATTCTAAGCTATCATTACAAAAATTAAGCTATGAATAATATTGCTATGAGCTATCTTGCACTGACCTCTGGTGCAGACCCAGAGTTTAGGTATACACCAGTGGAAGTATTAGGTTAAAGAAAATACATGTATTCATCTTTACCAAGGAATACCAAGTGGTTTTCTAAAATGATTACATATCAACCACATATTCTTCCTAAGCAATGTTCACAACTTGATCTCAATGTCTGAACTTTCAATTTGCAAATCTGTTCAGTGTGAAATGATATTGTGAATTTAACTGGCCTTTTTCTTCCCCTAATGAAACTGAATTTTTTTCATGATTACGGGCCTCATGAGTTTTAAGAGGTAGCATTTTTGCTACTCAGTTCTAAATAATTTTCATTATGATTTCCCTCACAATGAATTATTTGGAAATTTTAATATATACTTCTAAAGGTGGGAGACTTTTCTATCTTCTCATAACTAACATCACTCAAATACACGCTGTATTAGAGAATATAGTCCATAATACAAGGCTTTGAAATGTGTTTAGGTTAGCTTAAAGGTCTAACACAAGATCAACCTTTAGATTTGTCTATGTGTGGTTGAAAAGAACAAAAGTAATTCAATAAAACATTCTGCATAATCCACTGGCTCATTAGTTGATTATAATGTTCAAATCTTCCACATCCTTCCTTATATTTTGGTCTATCAATTACTGAACATTAAGATCTCCCTATGGAAAAAGATTTACCCACACCTTCTTTCAGTTCTATATTTGTTTTGTGTTTATGTTGAGGCTATACTACTAGCTACATGTAAGTTTACTATTACAGTATCATATCATTCTGGCAAACTGAAGCTATTTATCATTACAGTGTTTATGCTTAACTACAAGAATATTTACTCCCAAAATACCTATTTTGTCTAATGTTAATACTGCAAACCATGTTTCTTTGGTTCTTTTATTTATGTCCCCTTCCTGTCCTTTATCTCAGCCTCTACACCCTTATGCTTTAGGGGCATCTTTTAAAAATATCATATAAAGCTGGGCATGGTGGCTCACACCTGTAATCCCAGCACTCGTGAGCCTGAGGCAGGAGGATTGCCAAGAGTTTGAGGTCAGTCTAGGCTACACAGTGAGTTCAGTACCAGCCTGGATGCAGAGCAAGATCTATCTCACACAAACAAACAAGTAAACAAACCAACCAACCATGTAGCAGGAGCTGAAGACATAGCTAAGCAATAGAATGCATACTGACCACACATGAGGCTATGTGGATTCAATTCCCAGTTCCACAATAAAATAAAATAAAACTCAGTATTGCTACATTTTTAATACAAACTATCAACTCTTAATTTAATAACTTAGTTCATTTACATTTGTTAGTATTAATGATATAATGTGAAATTTTCTTATTTTCTATTCAGTGGTCCCCAATTCCTGGGCTGCAGACCAGTACTAATCCATGACCTTGAAAGGACTGGACCTGGACAGTTGAGCAGCGAGCTGAAGCAATGGCCCAACAACCTACCACCACCTCCTGTTCTTGGGAGAATGATCTTCAACTGAACTGGTCTCTAGTGTCAAAAAGTTTGGGGATCCTCGCCTATATGTTCTACCTTTTCTTTTTCATTTTATTTTATTTTTGCAGGCTGGAGACTGAACCTGGTGCCTTTCACATACTGAGCTATATTCCTAACCCATTTTTATTTTTGATTTTGAGACAAGCTCTCACTTAATCATTAACTGCCCAGGCTGGGCTGACTCTGAGATCCTACTGTCTCAGCTTCCCAAAGTATAGGATTACAGGCCTCGACTAACAGGCCTGGGTTTCAATTTTGTGTCTCCCTTTCTCTCATCCTGCTTTTGTTTTTGCAGTACTAAGGATCAAACTTGGGGCCTCATGTATGCTATGCCAGTATGCTACCAATGAACCACACCACAGCCCATTTCTCTAATTTTTTCTTATTCCACCTACTTTAGAGATATTCCTTTACTCTGTTAAGAGGTTATACACTCTGTTTCTATTAGAAGGGAGTACTGTGGCCCCCTAAGCATGATGGGAATGTCAGATACTTAAAATGAGACAGTATTTTTAACTCTTTCCTAAACAACAGAAGAATCTTAAGATACTTAATTCTTGGTTATCACTTTCTGATGATTATGCTATTCTTTAATTTCATGTTTCATGAAATTCATGTTCATGCTGTTTTCATGTCTACAAATTATGTATTTTCAACCCATCATTTTGTAAAATATATTATTTGTAATATAATAAAAAGAATCGATCTTTGCCAGGTTCCTGGCACAGAGCTCATAAAACCCTTAGAAGTGCTGAAACGACAGGAGTATCTTTCTACACTAATGAGAAACTAGTGACTAGTGGACTCTAGATACTTCAGGATGGGGCTGGCTGCCAGAAAGACCAAGACATGACTGGAAGATTAGAACTTTCAGCCTTATCCATCCCTTCCCTTCCCCAACCTCTAGCCTCACCAATGGCCAATAATTTAATCAACCTTGCCCATGTAATGAAAATTCCATGAAAACAATGGGGCTCAAAACTTGAGGGTCAGTGAAGGCATCCAGGTGCTGGAGGTGGCACACTCAGAGCACACAGGCTCTATATGGCTCTCGTGCATGTCACACTTTGCCCATACACGTCCTAATTTGGTTTATGCCTAGGTATTATCATTACAATAAAATAGTACACATAAATAAAATGTTCCTGAGATCTGTGAGTCATCGTAGCAGATTATCAAACCTGGGAAGGAGACACTGTGGCAACTCACAACATAGAAGTCAGACACAAGTGTAGGTACTGAGGTACCCAACACTTGGGACTGGTATCTGAGGTGAGGGCTGTCTAACGGAAATGAAGCCATCAGCCTGTGGAGTCTGACACTAACTCTGGTTGAGCCAAGTTGTTAGATACCTAGTTGGTGTATAAATAGATATATAGCTTCATATTTGGTTTCAGAAGTGTGATAAAATATTCTATTGTATTAAATAGGCTGACATTCATTTGTACTTACCAATAAATTATTCAGTATCTTGGCTCATCCTCCCCTCTCGCATCTTAAGCCTTTTAACTAGAATCATCTGACTTCTCTTTGAAGGATGTTCTTTAGAATTTCCTCTAGTCAAAGTCTACTCATGACAAAATGTTACCAGTTTTTGTCTGCTTGAAAATGTTTGGCCCACATTTTTCAAAGACTATTACTTCATTGAAAAATTCTAGTTTGACACTTATTTTATGAGTACAATGAACTTAATATTTCACTTTGACATGACAGTGGCAGCAGAAGATGTGATGACAGAAACAGAGGCTAGAGTGATGAGAGGCTATTAGCCAAGGGAAGCAGGAAGCCCTTAGAGGCTGGAAAATGCAAAGAAATGAATTCTTTCCTACAAATGCCCAGAGAGAATGTGGTCCTGATGATATGCTCTGGACTTCTAACCTCCAGAACTTAAGATAATAAATCTGTTGTTGTGAACCACTAAGTTTGTGTTGATTTGCTACAGAAGTGGTAAGAAACTACCATCTAACCAACAATTGCCAGGTAAGCAAAAATTCAGGAAAATAGTACCTTTAATGAAGAAAAACAATTATTCGAAAACAATTCAGAAATGCTAAAGATAAGAGAACTACTAAATAAGAATGTTAAGCTATTATAGCCATATAACATATGTAAGATTGAGTACATTAGGTAAATAAATGGGAGAATATACAAATGACCCAAACAGAACAAGTAAATACAAAAACTATAATGCCTGAGATATAAAAATATACTGAATTATTTCACTAGCAGACTAGCTAAAATGAAGTCATATCAATAGAAACTATTTAAAATCAACAAAGTGGAAAATTATTTTTAAAAGACAGAGAGAATCAATGAGCTGGAGGCAACTCCAGGTAAACTAATATCTGTGGACTGAAGTCCCTGGAGGAAAGAAGGTAGCAGCAGTGAGGTGATTATTTGAAGAAATAATTGGAAAAGATTTTCCAAACTTGATAAAAATCTACCAAGTCGTTGGGTCCAAAACTCTCGATAAATCAAAATTACACTAAGGAAAACCATAATGAAGTTGATTAAAACCAGTAATGAAGAGAAAATCTTTTTTAAAAAAACACTTTGTATACAAAGAAACAAGGATAATAACAGTAGACTTTGCACTTGAAGTAGTGGAAGTCAGAAGATAATGGAACAGTATCTCCAAACTAAAGAGAAAGACAGAGAGAAGAAAAGACAGAGATCTTGGGGGTAGCTCAGTGGTAGGTACCTGCCCACCACATGTGAAGCTCTGGGTCCCATCTCCTGCACTTGCCCCTCCTAAAAGTCAACCTGAAGATGTACATCCAGTGAAAAATGTACTTCAAAATTGAAGGCAAATTGTTTCAGACATATAAAAGTTGAAAAAGTTTATCTTTAGCAGTCTTATAGTATTAAAAAATGCTAAAGAAAAGCCTTCAGGAATAAATAAACTATGCCTGATGAAAATATGGATTTACAAAAAAACCTGAAGACCTTTCAAAATGGAAAGTATATACATAAATGCAAAGACTTTTTTAAAGTATGTTTAAAATATAAGTGACAGATGAGAACTGACATTTTCTAAAAGTAAAATTTTAAAGCAAACATGCTATGGCTAACTAGTTAAGAGACTGAGGACTAACTGGCTTTGCCAAAGGATTATGGCAAACAATTTCCATAACCAAATCAGTGAAATTTAAATGGAAATATATTCAAGACAAGAACATAATACACAACATGGCAAAAAAAACACAAACTTTGTAAGTGGCAAACTTAAGACTTTAAAGTATTTAAATAAAAATTCAAAAATGTTCAAGAGAAATATTTCAACAGTCTAACACGTATAGCCAACCACTCACTCAGAACACAGACCCTATGTTTCCCACTTTACACCCACTCACCCTCGAGGTGAAGTAGCTACTGCCCTCCCCTCTTCTGCTTGGTTAACCCCACCTCTTGTTCTCTTATAATCCACTTTTGGTTTTTGGCTTCCCTTAACCCAACCTGAGGACCAAACTCAACATACAGTAAGCCAAGTGTTTGGTCGTTGAGCTACACCCCTGTTCCCCCTCCTTTCTGTAGTTCTTAGACCACCTTTTAAAATGCCTTATCTTTCAGGAAATCATCCCTTGTCCCCCACATCTATGGATACCTTCTGTGCTCCAGTAAGGCTTAGAACAATTTATTCATTTAGTTGTCTCTACTTCGCCTCAAAGTTGAGCAAGCCAAAATTTTGTCTATCTTCCAAATGCATTCACAGAGTACAGAGCCTGACATGCAGCAAATGCTTGATAACTAGTTGTTGAATGGATTTTCACCAAGTATCAAGGAACTCGGAATCATCTGGCACACAGAAATCACACACTTTTGAAGAGTTTCAAACTTGACTGTACTTCCAGAGAGCTTGAATCTTGATAAAACTGTACAAACACAAGCACTACAGAATGCAGCTCCTGGGTGTGTATCTACTCACAAAGGCCCAGTTAGGACATGATTTTCAATTTTTTTAACAAAATGCTAAGAATAACTGGCACGGGGAAAGGAAAATGATGGGGAGAGGAGGAAAAAAAGGCAAAAAGGAACAGGCTTGCAGGAATCAAATCGATTCTCCACTAATGGTTCCCTTGTGTGGTAAAGCGATACGGCCAGAACAGACACTGCAACATTTTTTTTCTACACTAAGATACCTGATCCGTACATTAAAATGTAATGGCATTCATAAAAGCCAAACAAATCCCACTGTGACTAACCAGTAATCAGAAACAGGAAGGAGTCTGTTTTGTTTGCAGAGAATGTGATCTTATTTAAAGATTCACGCTGCCTGGCTTCTTAAGGTCATCTACTTTAAAAGCACAATCTGAATTTTCAAAAACTGAATTTTCAGTTTCCTAAATAATCTTGTGCCTTAATTCTATGATAGAAATATTGATTTAGGTACTTTAAGTGAATCAACACATATACGTTAAGGTTCTTCTCTGTTTCTGAGGATTCAACCTGAAGTATTAAGAAAGTCCCTATGTTTTTAGGTGTGTTCAACCTGCAGCCTATAGGCCATTTCCCCTGTGGGTTTTTGTTTGTTTAGACAGCATCTCACTATACAGTCCAGACTGGTCTTGAACTCAAGTCTTTCTTCCCCAGACTCTCCAGTGTTGGAATTACAGATGTGTGCCACAGCAGGCTTTTTAAAGGAACCACTGGCTGTGCTCCCTCAGGCCTTGTTTGTAGCTCATTCTCCCCAGAGTTACCACCTAATATAATTTAAGGTGATTTAAGAGAAGGTGCGAAAACTTCTCAGTTCCATTAACTTCAGCTTTCGCTAATCAAGAACTTTAACCTAAGCTAAATGTTTGTTTTTGTTTTTCATGTGACCCTGTGGATCAAACTAGGGACATGATGTGTGCTAGGCAAGTGCCCTGCAATGAGCTATATCCCTAGCTCTAAAATTTCTTTTAAAAAAAAAATAGATCCAGGACTGCAGGAATAGCTCAGCAGTTAAAGCGCTTGCCTAGCAAATGCTAAGTACTCAAGTTTGATTCCCCAGCACCACATAAACCAGTTATGGTGGTGCACACATTTAATCCTAGCAATCAGGAGGCTGAAAGGGTTGCTGTGAGTTCCAGGCCAGTGTGAGCTACATAGTAGACTCAGAATCAGCCTGGACTACAGAGTGAGACCCTGTCTCGAAAAAGGGAATGAAAGAGAGAGAGAGAGAGAGAGAGAGAGAGAGAGAGAGAGAGAGAGAGACACTCACCCAGATATTTTGAAGAGATCATCACAAATCATAAGCAGGGTGTGATGTGATGGCACGTGCCTATAATCCCAGCGCTCAGGAGGCTGATGTGGATTGCCCTGAGTTTGAAACCAACCTAGACTACATCGTGTGCTCAGAGACAAACTGGACTGCAGAGTGAGACTCTGTCTCAAAAAAAAAAAAGAATAATTTGTCACAAATCTTTTTTTTTTTTTAATGCAGGAGTTTCCTAAAGTCACAGAGAAGGTAGGGACTGCGCTGCGCTGCGCTGGCCTTCACAGGCACGGTACCAGATCTGAAGGGGATTCTCTTCACAGCAACTCTCTGAGTTCCTTCTCCAGCGATCTGTCTGTGTCTCACACACACAAAACACTCATATCCTCTCCTGAGAACAATCCATGCAGCGACCTCTTCAACCGGGGAGGACAGCTGCAGGCAACCTGCTGACCTCAACGCCAAAGAACCTCAATCCAATTCCGTAACCCACCATCATGTCTCAGTCCGCTCGCTGGTTCAGCCATAGGAAGAACAGAAAGACAGCTTTAGACAAAGTAACATGAAGATAGGCTAACGGGCCCATTAAACATACACAACTGACAAGCCCTCTAAAATATCAAACAAGTTAAGCTTTCACACGAACACAAATTCATGCCCACATACCATGTCAGGGACGGGTGGAGGCGACTCAACCTACATCGAACTGCATCAATACAATTAGACAACAGTCACTATGGCTGTAAATATTATCATCAAAATAATGTACTCTGTTTGCTTAAGACCGAAGCACTACGGAGCAGACAACTGAAAAGTGATTTCACAGAGATCAGATGGAAACAGGTAACCATATCCGGAGATTTCGGTTTTGAGAGAGAGGTCAAAAGCTTATCTGATTCGCAAGGCAGGGACAGCCCCAGGGAGAGGAGGAGACAGGTGGAAGGAAGGTAGTTAGCCAACCAGCTTGTCAACAAGTGAGGCCTTCTCTACTGTGGCCGCTGTGCATAACTATCTCCTAGGCAAAATCCATTGTCAGAGCTATTCTTGCTCTATGTTGTTTATTTACTTATTTGTTTGTCTGTTTGTCTGAAGAAGGGTTTCTCTTTGTACTCCAGGCTGGTCTTGAACTCATTATGGAGCCCAGGCTAGCCTCAAACTCATGGCAATCTTCCTGCTTTAGCCTCTGGAGTGCTGGGAGTACAGGTGGTGCTGGAGAATCTGTGCTTGATAGATAAAACCTTATTTTTCTGTGGCACAGGGGATGAACCCGAGGACTGTACACTGTAGGCAAGCACCCTACCACTGAAGGTCTCTATGAGATCCAGATGTGCCCAGATTACCTCCAAGTATGAAAAGCGATGATCTGCATATGCATAAAGGTGGTGGTATGTTTAAACAATACTTGACAATTTTACTTGCATGATAAAACACTTTAAGTTTTTTTTTTCTCTGTGACTGCAAGTATGGCCTCTTCTGAACATACTGAAGTTCAGACCCTACATAATCATAAGGCTGAGTGAGAAACCAGAGGTAAGGAGATGAAACAAGACCCCTCCACCCTCTCTGCATCCCTACATACCACAACGAACGCACCCTCAGCTAAGGTCTGCTAAGTGAAAACAGGTGTTCAATCCAAAAAAAAATTCTCCTTTCACAGAGTACTCCATGGTTGGTTTGTTTCTGAGACAGCATCTTGTCAGGCCCTGTGAGTCCAGGTTGGTCTTGAACTCACTATGCAGCCCAGATGGGCCTTGAACTCATGGCGATTCTCCTGATCCAGCCTCCCAATGCTAGGACTACAGGCATGCACCACCACACCCAGCTAATCTTTTTTTTTTTTTTTTTGGTCTTTTTTAACTTACATACCACACCCTTATCCCCTTCCCACCCCCTCAACCTGCTCTCCATATCCCCTTTCCCTCTCCACAAAATCTATATACTTTCTTCCATCTTTTACTTTTTTTAATAGTTTGGTTTTCTCATATTAAAAAAATCATTCAATACTGATTGATTCATTTTGTCTGATTCATTTGCTAAGTAAAATGGTCTCATGGTGCATCCATCTTCCTACAAATGACCCAAAGTTTACTTGGTTTATGGCAGAGTAGTACTCCATTATATAAATGTACCACAACTTCTTTATTCACTCATCTGTTGTTGAAAAATTGGCTTCATCCACAATTTGGCTATTATAAATTATGCAGCTGTACACACAAGTATAATGACATTAACTCTTTTGGGAAGATAGCCAGATGATGTATAGCTGGGTCACTGTGGTTATCTATTTTCAGTTTTTTCAAGAATCTCCATACTGTTTTCCATAATGGTCATACTAGTTTACAGTTCCACCAGCAATATAGGATGCTTCCTTTTGCCCCACAACTTCACCAGCATTTGGTTTTATTTTATTTTTTATTTTTTTGAGTTCTTGAACCTTGGTATTGTTATGCAGTTCTCCGATGGCTGAAGATGCTGAACATTTTTTCACATATTTATGCCATCCTGACTACTGAGAACTATTCAGTGGCCATTTTTTTTTATTAGTTCCCTTAATTTGGGGTGTCTAGTTTTTTTAAGTTCTTCGTATATTCTTAATAAGAATCCTCTGCCTGAAGAACAGGTCGCAATTGTTTTTCTGTTTCAATCAGTTTTATCTTCACTCTGTTGACTGTTTCCTTTGCTTTGCAGAAGATTTTTAATTTGATATGCCCCTGTTTGCTGATTCTTGGTGTTATCTCATATGATTTGGGTGTTTCACTGAGAAAGTTCTAGCCTACACCTATGTCTTCAAGGGTTTTGCCAATTTTTATTCCAACAAGTACAGTGTTTTACCTTAATATCTAGGTCTTTGGCCCATTTTAATTTGATACATGGTGAGCGATGTGGATCCCTCCTCATTCTTCTGCATTTGGTCAACCAGTTTACCCAGCACCGTTTTTAAGAGGCTATCTTTATACCAGCATATGTTTTTGGCCCCTTTATCAAAGATCAGGTAGCTGAAGGTACTTGGGGTTGTCTCTGCATCCTCAATTCTGTTCCATTGATCCGCCTGGCTATTTTTGTGCCAATGCCATGTGTTTTGTTTCGTTTTTTAACACTAATGGTTTGTAATATAATTTGCTATCTGGCATTAAGATGCCTCGTGCTTTCATTGCTTAGGATTGTTTTGACTATTCTGGGTCTGAGTTCATAAATTTTCAAATTATTTTTTCTAGTTCTATGAGAGATACTGTTGGTACCTTGAGTGGGATTCCACTGAATCTGCCTATCAGTTTAGGTTATGTAGCCATTCTGAGAATGTTGGTTTTGTCTATCCAGGAATATGGCATATCTTTCCATTTTCTAAAATTCTCTTCAATTTCTATTCTTTAGACTACTGTACTTTTCCGTATAAAGGTCCTTGACTTCTTTAGTTAGGTTGATTTCTAGGTACTGATTGTCTCTGAGGCTCTCAATGGGATTGTTTTTCTGATCTCTTTCGATGCTTTCATTGTTGGTGTAGAAGAATGCCATTGATTTTTGTGTACTGATTTCATATCCTGCAACCTGGCTCATTTATTAGTTCTGAGAGCCTCCTGGTGGACTTTTTGGAGTCCTCTATGTAAAGGATCATGTCACCCGCCATGAAACAAAGGCTGGCTTCTTCTTTTCCTTTGTATATTCCCTTTACTCCATTCTCTTGCCTGATTGTTGTAAGATTTCAAGTACTATATAGAAGTTGTGAAAGTGGACATCCTTGTCTTGTTCCTGATTTGAGAAGAAATACTTGGAGTTTTTCCCCACTTAGGATGCTGGCACTGGGATTGTCATAAATTGCTTTTAGAAGTCTGAGGTAAAATTCTTCTTTGCCTATTTTCATCAGGGTTTTGATGAAGAAAGGATGTTGTATTTTGTTAAAGGCTTCATATCTGCATCTATTTAAATGATGTGATATTTATCATCGCTTCTGTTAATGTGGTGTGTTACATTAATTTATTTATGTACACTGAAGTATCTTTGGACCTCCAGGATGAGGATATAGCCAACTTGATCATGATGTGTGATCTTCTTGATATGCTGCATTCTCTTTGCAAGTTATGTTATTAAGGATTTTTGCACCTATATTCATTGAGGAAAATGATGTTTTCTTTCTTTATTGGGTCTTTACCTGGTTTAGGGATCAAGGTGATAATTGCTTCCAGTAAGGAGTTAGACAGTGTTCCCTGTCTTTCAATTTCTCAAAAGAGCTTGAGAAGCACTGGTGCTAACTGTTCCTGAAGTAGTGATAGAATTCTGTGGTGAGTCCATTCCTGAGCTTTTCTTTCTTAGTAGCCTCTTATTACTACCTCAGCTTCATCTTCGGTTATCACTCTATTCTGGATTTTTATATCTTCTTGGTTCTATTTCGGTATATCTTATGCATCTGGGAATTTATGCATTTCTCCTGGGTTTTTAAATTTATTAGAATATAGATTTTCAAAATAGTTTTTTAGAATCTTCTGAATTTCAATAGTGTCCATTGAGATTTTTATCTCTCTCATTTCTAATTGCACTGATTGAATTTTTTACTTCCTTCTTTTGGTGAGTATGACTAGAGGTTTATCCGTCTTATTTACCCTGTCCGAGAACCAACACTTTGTAATTTGATGATGTGGTGTTTTGGATCTGGAGTGTCCACCAGAAGCCTCATGTTCCTATGGACACTATGCCCCTCACTTAGCTTTTCAATTCATTTTTTCCTTGTACCTTTTAGTACATATATACATGACCAAAAAATAAGTAAGTGAAGACTACAAAAGAATCAGGAAGATGTATGAAAACTGTGTTCTTTCACACACTAGCAATTCAGCACAAATTTTAAGGGAGTCATAAATACATGTATAAAAAAATCTTAACACAAGGAAAAGGGCAGAAAGAGTGACGATGGACTGCTAGGAAAGGGAAGAGGAGAGGAACTGAGAGCGGACACAGGGGAGGGAAAGGATAAGAAGAAAGGAAAAAGTAGTCAAAACTGATTCCTAAGGGCACAAATTTACAAAGTTTAACATAATTAACACGATATTGAATCTATAGTTAAATCATGTTCAAAAAATAACCAAAACAGAAAGAGATTCATTTTGTAGCACCATCATTACAGCTAGTATTTTTTGCTCCTGACACTGTCATTATGAGAAAGGTCAAAAATCTTCAGCCATTTGTTATCCAGAAACCCGAGTGAAAGCCACAGGCACAGTTAGTTTTTAGGAGGGAGTTGGGAACACAGAGTACAATAATATTTTTTAATTTAGTTCAAGTAGCAAGCACAGTACCAACTCATCTGACTGTACACTACATGATAATATTAAAACATGCTGTCCTGACCCTGTACTCCCACATTTGAAAGTACTCAGATTTCATCCGTAACATTTTCCTTTTCCTGTCTCAATTCTCTTAAAGTATAATATAAGAGAGCAAGATGGCCTTTTCATTTGCTTTTTAATGTAGAGTCTTGCTCTATAGTCCAGACTGGTCTTAAACTCACTATATAGTCTAACCTGACCTCAATCTCATAGCAATCTTCCTGCCTCAGCCTCCAGAGTGCTGAGCTTACATGTATGCACCACCACACTCAGCTCTCTTCTCATTCTTATCAAGCAAGACCTCGTGGAATAAAGCACAACACTGCATGTGTACACCCAAAATGAAAGCTGAAAACACAGCAAAACACTTTAAAGATGTATGATTTTTCACTTGTCAATTTAACCTCAACGACAAGAGAAAAACATGTATCTTTTTAAAACCACGATGAGTCATAACGAAATCAATCAAAGCCCTTTAAGGGCAATAGAGAAACCTTTCTGCTGGAACTTGTACAGTGATATAACAAAGCCAATACACATACAGGCAAAACCCACAGGCCCAGTACCGTCAATGGGAGTGGGGGTACTAAAAATTTAACCCAGGGCCTTCACTCTGAGCTACACCTCCAGCCCATTTTATTTTCCATTTCGAGATAAGTTCTCTCCAAGTACTAAGTTGCCCAGGCTGGACTCCACTTGCCATCCTCTCGCCTCTGCTTCCAGGAGTAATGGATTCCAGGCCTCTGCCACTGAGCCTGGAACTATGTGATTTTATTTCAGATGAGATAATCAGGGTTTGCAGCCAGTTTTGACTTCACCTTCAAACATAATGGGATACTGCACCAGTCGAACAGCACGATGGGAAAGGAAAGGCTCCCAAGCTGAACAATCCTCAGTCTTGGTACCAGTTCATTTGAAGACAGAGTATGAGTCACAACCTTTCAATCCTTAAAAGCCTGAATGATTAGTCCTCTTCTTTCTCCCTCCTTCCTTTACCTCTCTTTAAACCTGACATCAGTGCAAGGGGAAGAGATTCTGGGCCTCTAAGTTTCAATAAAGAATTCTGCTCTCTAAAGGTCCACTGGCTCCCCTGACGGCCATTCCCCATCTCAAGCTAGCAAGTATGTCTTACAAATACGAGTAGTCTTCAAATGTATGTTGTTGCTGTTGTGAGGAATAAAATTAAGTGTAACTTTACAATATTACAAAACTCATTTTATCTTCTTGTTCTTATGTATTTCTACTAGTGAGTCTAATAACTAGAATTCTCACTACTATCACTTGAATGTCCTTATGCTGAAAGATGTTTACAAATCAATGGTCTACCCAAGAATGTAATGCATGAGGAGGTACAAAAGTCTGGATACCTAAATGCAAAATTAAATGGAACAGAGTCTGGATATTTAGGCCAAGAACAGGTTAACACAACAACCAAGTCATTCAAAAAAAAAAAAAAAGTAATGAACAACAAACCATTAATAGAATTTGGAACGAAGGAAAATCACAAACTTATCACCAGCCAACAGCATTACTTTGAAATACAAAAAAGTAACACTGACAATGAAGAGGATGTCTTAGGTTCCTTTTAAATTGCTAGGGCCAGATATCTACAATGTAAGGGAGGAAAGGTTTATTTTAACTCACGATTTGTCTTAGTTACTTACTCATCGTTGTGACAAAATACCCAGCATCCACAACTTAAAAGAGCAAAGATTTGTTTAGCTCACAGTTTCAGAAGGTCTCAGAGTCCATTCATGGGTAGGCAGCTAAGGAGAAGGCACAAGGCAGAGGCTGGAGAGCCACTCACTGCACTGCAGACAGAACCAAGTGAAAGAAGCAGCCAGGCAGATGTCTAGAGACTCAGGCAAGGATAGAGCTTTCCCAACAATGTTTCTTCTTCCTTTCTTCATTTAGTTTGAGCTGCCTGTTAGGACTCCATGCCCAGGGGAGCGCCCCTCCCCGGCCCACAAGTCAGTAACAAAGCCCTGAAAGCTCTACCTGGGCAACCCCCAGTCTCAACAAGTTGACACAATCTTTCCAGGTCAAACCCCAGCACCTGCACCTTCCAGACAGGCCCTACCTCCCAATAACACACAGTTCAAGTAAATGAGACTTTGCAGGGATGCTCAAGTTTCCGGCTAAAGCACAATTTAAGGAGGTCTCACTCCATCCACGAGAACCTGTAATGGAGGGAAGAGCCTGGCAGAGCAGCTGCTCACAGAATCACAGGAGGAAGGAATCAGGCTTTGAGTGGAGCCAGACCAAAAGAGAGGGCAGTGGGGTTACAGCGCAGGCAATGCTGTAGGAGTAGGGCTATGTTTTCTTTCTTTCTTTCTTTCTTTTTTTTTGTTTTGTTTTGTTAACAAGGTCTTGCTCTATATAGTACTGGCCTGTCCTAAACTCACAACATAGCCCCAGGCTGGCCTCAAACGTACAATAATTCTCCTGCCTCAGCCTCCTGAGTGCTGAGACTACAAGTGTGCACCACCAAACCCAGCTCACATGGGGCTAGAGAATAGAACTTAGGGCCTTGCTTGCTAGGCAAGTGCTCTAATTGCCGTGCTTGTCCTCCTGCCCCTGGAACTCACATCTTGCTACAGATCGCACCTGTGGCTGGTTATGGAGCCATAGAACTTAATAGAACAGCAGCATTTGGTGTTTGCTGTGGTCTTCAGTTTATCCTCCTATGCCTCCCTTCCGGAATGGGAATATTTACTCTGTGCCATTATATGTTCCAAGTGTTTGACTCTTTTTTGATTTCCACGGAAACTCACAGGTGAGAGTTTTCCTTGAGTCTCAGAGCAGACCTAACTTGGACTTCTTGGCAGCGCTGAAACCACTATGACTTTGGCAACTCTTTAAGAGATTAACAAATTTTGCTCAAGGATGCAGACATGAGTCTTCTGCGAGCCAGGGTGGAATGTTATGGCTTGGGTATGAAATGTCCCCCAAAAGCCTCACATATGTGGATGCTGTGGACTGTCTATGAATGTCCAGTGCTGTTGGGAGATGGGGCCAGGTAGGGCGTGGCAGATCACTGGGCACCCTTTTAAATGGCCAACTGGATTCAGCACTGTGACTTTTTAAACCACAATCAAATAATGTTTGTCTCAAAATGCAAGGATAGCTCATTATCAGAAAATCTACATTTATCTGGCAGACCACAGGCTACCTTAACAGAGTAAAGGATAAAAACTGTATGGTCATTCCAAAGAATATAAAATAATATTAAATATTTTAAGCTTAGGCCTGGAGATGGAGTTTGTGGTAAAGTGTTACCTAGCATCCGTGATGCCCTGGGCTCAGTCCGCCAAAAAAACAACAAGCCACTTATCACAGACAGAAGAAGGGGAAAGGCATACAGAAGAAAAGATATAAAAGTAACCGGATTTATGTGAAAAAAGCAGTTGAAAAAAATGAGAAGCTATAGAAGCTGTGGCTACCACCAAACGGCCCCTCCCTGCTGCAGGCACTTTCACATCTGTCATTTTCCCTCTTGAAGCTCATAATAACTATTCAGTTACAAAAAAAGATTCGTGTAGGGCTGGCGTCATAGCTGAGTGTTTAGCGCACTTGCTTACCATGCACAAGGCCCTGTGTTGGACTCGCCAGCACCACATAAACAGCTAGGCATGGCGGCACACGCCTGGAATCCCAGCACTCAGTTGGCCAAACCAACAGGACTGCTGAGTTTAAAGCCAGCCTGGGCTACAAGATCAGCCTGGACTACAGACTGAGACTGTCACAGGGACAATAGCAAAAACGAGAGCAAAATAAAATAAAATAGAAATAAAATATAGGGAGATTCTCGTAAAGAAAAAAGTGCCTTGGCATACCCAAATGAGCACCATCTGTGGAGTCCGAGTTCCAAGTGAGAATCCTACCTCTGCCATTACATTCTGGGTAACTCTCTACACACTACTGAGCTGCTCTGAGTCCAAGCTGCCCCCTCTGAAAAATGAGGTGGATGAAACAGCCATAGCAAGTATTTAAGACGCGAAGCTATTTCTTTTCCCTAAGATTCTTTTGGCTCTGCTAAGGAAAGAACAATAAGGATTTTAAAGGACTGCAGGAAAAAACTTAAATGTTGAGAACTCCTTAATTTGGAACTGGACTTACACAGGAAAGTCAACATAATTATTCTAGGGAATATGGATTTGTACTTGCTTGATTTATTTATTTTGTTTGTTTAAGGCAGGGTCTTGCTCTGTAGTCCTAGCTGGTCGTGAATCCACTCTATAGCCGAGACTGGCCTTGAACTCATGGCATTTCTCCTGCCTCACCCTCCTGAATGCTGGATTACAGAAAGGCACGCACCACCATGCCCAGTTTATGCTTTACTTGTTTTCATAGGATAGAGCCACAGCAGCCAAAATCTCAAAATCACTTACAAAGCAATGCAGTTGGTTAAATAATCTATGATTTCTTAAACATTTAAAACTTTCTTCAATGTCTTTACAGTTTAAGAATTGTAAAGAGTCTGGTCGCAGAGACCTGTAACGCCAGCACTCTAGGAAGCTGAGGCAGGAATTCAAGCCCATCTTGGGCAACTTCACAGTTCAGTGAGATCTCGTCTCAAAATGAAAACTAAAAGCGGGCTAAGGATATAGTGCAGTGCAAAAACTCGGAGTTCAATCTCTAGTACTGAAGAAAACATTAAAGAAGGGAAAAGTTTTAAGATTATAAAACAATGTAGATGCCATAAGCTTATTATTCTGGTTTTTTGAAATAGCTAGGAAAAGGATAAATTATTATCTTCTAAGAGTGGAACACAATACTGCCTGGAAGAAGAGAGAAGAGCTATGCTGTGTACTGCAAGGTCAGGCTGCAGGAAGTCTCAGGGAACCTGCATGAACCACCAACATGGAAACCTGCTCTAACGCTCAGCTCACTGAGCAACCTTGAGTAAGTTAAAATTTATCGAACCTTAGTTATTTTAAGGTGCAAAGTGTTAAGTACTTTTATTCTGAAAACAAGCACAGAGGAGCAAAAGCTTCTGCTAACTAGAAGGGGGCCCCAAAAAGAGTTGCCTTCAAACCTTATACTTTTTATGTATAAAATAGATTTAGTGGTACCTAAAAACTGGTGTTCTCAGAATCACATGAGGAAATTTTTTAAATCATATACAGTGTATGTTATATATACATATAAAATTTTGTTCAGTAATAACCCATAAATGTGAGTTCCTCTACCCCTTGAGTGTTTTTCAATCATATAATTTTGATTACTCTGTAGATAATGAAAGCACAAGTATCACATGCCACCTGATTATTTCTTAATCATGAAGAGTATAAAAAACATTTAAGCTCTGCCAAATTGTTTAGCATTTTTCTACAAATAAAATGACTCAGTTTATCAATGAGAAGACTCAGAACGTCACAAATCACTTTGTCTGAGAAAGCCTGCAAAACAGTAATACCTAATTATGTTCAATATGGCAAGCCCAAAGGTGAACTATTTAAAGCCTGAGTGCTTGCTCCAGGTCAAAAATGCAAGAAGGCAGCTGGCAGATGTGAATGACTATGTCACAGAAACTTGGTCATCTATGTTAAGAGACAAAACTCTTTTTATAGCAATAAAAAGGATCACAAAAAACTCAAGTTAAAAAAAAATCAAAGCAGGGTTAAGGACTTAGTTCAGAGTGCTTGTCTAACACACAGGTCTTGGGTTTAGTCATCAGCACAGAATTAATTAACTAATTAATTTAAAAATCACATTAGTTCCTGACAAGCAAAGAGCATTGAGTGGTATGAGCCAAAAATTAGTTCTAAAAAAAAAAATACGCTGGGCACTTTTACCCACAGCGTTTTTAAAAATACCAATGACAACACAAATTAGTTTGAGTGCTCAAGATCAAAAGCAAAGAAAAAGCTAAATATAAGCGCTGGTGATCTAAAAATGACACCATTACTTCATGTCAAAGAGATCTAAATTAAGTATGAGAATGATTTAGCCCTTTTAAAGTTTCTTCTTTGCACATGAATATAAATTGTAATAAAATCTTAAAAGTGTATATTCCATAATTGTGCTGAGCTGATAAAGCTTAAGGGTTAAAACAAGGCAATCCCCCAGGGAACGTGATTAATGGCAACCCTGGAGCAAGCATGCACCCTTTTGCGTTGTATTTTTGGAAGATTCTTTTATTCAACAGGCCTAGACATCACAATGTTTCAAAAATAATCCAAGCTGAGGAGTCGATCCAAGTTGTGAGGACTGCCGGTTCAGAGCAGGCCGGAGCAGCTTGACAACTGTCATTCTAACCTCCACCTGCATTTGCCTGCCACCAGGTCCAAGAACTGCCTACGGTATTAATTTCTGCTCTGTTGCAGAAATAAGAATGAAATTCCACAGAATACTGCAAAAGCAATTTTTCCAAGGCAAATAAAAGTTTGCCATAAACACTTCTCCCTATAAGGAATCAATCTGAAGTCAATCTCCGCTGACAGAGAATGAATGCAGTTGGCCTGACATACGGCTTACTTCTCCTTTATTACAGAACCATCACCGATTATTCATTCCGTAGCTGGCCGTGAATCTTCCTGGGAAACCATTGTTATGCTGTCATCCTACTGCTCAAAAACTGCAAGGCCAGTTCTAAACTCTGCCAAGCTTCAAGGACCTCCATCGCCTGGCCCAATCTTCTGTCTGGGCTCAGTTCCGACCACCTCCACCATGATGACCCCTGTCCTCACAGCCCCCATGCCTTGCTCATCCATGGTACCCAGAACACGTCCCCGTCTCCTCTCATCTGCCCGGAATTCCAAGTCCCACGTCGGCATGAAGCTTTTTTTCTACTATTTCTTCTATTTCTACCTCCCGTGATAGTGCTTTCTCAATATTCCAATTATGAAGGCACTCTGCATTACAGCTCTTTAAAACTTAAAATATTTCTTTATTAGATGTTTTCTCTGTAGCATCAGCTGTCACCTTTGTTTCTCAATGATATCGGAAAAAATGAAACACTCCTATGACAAGCTCCAACATACTCCCAGGTGTAGACCTGGAACTGTGCATAATTCCCAGCCATAACAGCTGCAATTCCACTAATTTCTTTCCCACTAAGAAAATGATAATAAAAAGCAAGACTGTATATTATACTTCAGCATTTTTTTTGAGGCAGGGTCTCACTCTACATCGCAGGCTAGTCTTGAATTCACGATGTAGCCCTGGCTGGCCTCCTGCCTCAGCCTCCCAAGTGCTGGGGTTACAGGCGTGCACCACCATGCCCAGTTTATGTGGTGCTGGGGAATGGAACCAAATGCCTTATGCTTGCTAGGCAAGCGCTTTAACCATGATGCTATTCCTCCAGTCTCTTCAGCAAAATTTTAAAAAGAAAAAGACACTGAGTAACAAACTATTATCATATATATAACTTTGAATATATTCAACTTATTTTTTAAAGCCTTGGAACTTTATCACTATTAGTAAATTACTTGTAATAAAACTGACTAGTGACCATTCACTGTATACTAGAAAGAACTGGTATTCTATGCAGCATTTAGCATGGCAAACAGGAAGTAATCAATAGATAACCAATGAGTGTGTCTATCCTATTAATTAATCTATTACACCTAAGTATCAATCACTGTTACAGCTGGCTGATGATGACTGATAACTATGATGCAAAGAGGAGGAGCTGACCTCCTCCAAACAGTCTCTAAAGGAACAAATGACTCTGCAGGGGAGGAGTCTAATATTTTAACAGTACAGTATGGCTGCTGCACTCCTGAACTTTATCACCCTGGGGTCGTTTCCATAGCAACCATCATGCAACTGTGTACATATATCTTGTGCAACAGCGTGACTATTACTGCAATCTTCAGTAAACTTAGTAAATTGTGAACTTTATCTGCCAGTGCATTCAGAGATCAGAAAACTTCTGCTTTAACCAGGAGAAAAGGTTCCTACCACAACACAAACCTTGCACTACGTTAAAACAGTTCTTTTTGATGATAAGGAGTCCCCCTGGCTCTGGTAAGTCATTAAAATTCCTTATCCAAAATGCCCAGGATCAGATGTGTTTTACTTCTTGGACTTCTTCAGGTGTAAAGAGTTCTTTAGATTTTAGAATTTTGACTTGAAGATGCTCAGTCTGTATATAATGCTTAACTGCTCTGAAACCCACTTTGCAATGTGCCCTGAATTGCTAATCCTACAGTCTATATAATCTATTATTTGACTTGACTGGATGTGAAATCTTGAAAATATCAGATGGCTTAGACACAAATGTATCTCCAGGCTATGAACCTTCCATATTCTCTCACCCTGGCAACCTAACACCCTTGGAGTAGAGGCTCATCTAACAGTTATAAAACTTAATTACTTCATTGGTGCTCCCTAAGCAGTCACTATATAAAATTCTTGTAAAACTAGACTACAGAGGAAGCTTAGGTCAACCATGTCCTGGAAACTTCTAAACATCAAGCAAACAGCCCAGAAGAATGTCCTACTCAACTGTTCCAAGGATGTCATTAATGGCTTCCATCTGTTTCTTTCCTTCCTCTGTCCCCTCCCCCTCCACGTCAAAGCATCTATTTTCTGCTTCATTTCCATTCTAAAGCCAAAAACCATAGAACCGTCCTACCTAACACTGTACAATTTGTTCCCAAAATTTCATTGGCGGTCATTATTTTTGTTTGTACACTAGACTATTTTCAAGTAATATTTCAGAGCATGGCATATTAAGTTTTTTTGTAGCTTCTATTTTCAGTATCTTTTTCATCTGACTTTTGCTGAACTTGAGGCAGAGGTGTGTGTGTGTCTTTAAAAAGCTAACACAGGGGCTGCAGGAAGGGCACAGCAGTTAAAGCGCTTGCCTAGCAAGTGCAAGGCCCTGAGTTCGATTCCCCAAAACCACATAAGCCTGGCATAGAGGCGCATTCCTGTAATTCCAGCAGTTGAGAGGCTGAGGCAGGAGGACAGCCATGAGTCTAAGGCCTACATAGTGAGTTCAGGACCAGCTTGGGCTACACAGTGAGACAATAAATAAATAAATAAACAAACAAACAAACAAACAGCTAACACAAAGGTAAATGAAAGTTCAACTCTATATTTAACTGACAGCATAGTAGTTGTCTTAACATTATGCTGAAGGAATAGCACACAAAGCAGGTCCTACTGGTTAGAACTGAAAGACACCCCCAAAATAGAAAATAAATTATTCCAGCACCTTCTCCAGTGACATGTAAGTTAAAAGAAACCAGGAAACACCCACTGGAGTTTATTTCTATGTGTTTTTGAATTTTAAATAAATAGGCTATCTACCTACTTACATGTGTATAATTTCCTTTATTTTTGAGATTCATTCACTCTTCTTTGTAAATTGAGGTAGAATTCATGCAACACAGAACTAGCCATTTTAAAGGAAAATGCCTTGTTCATATTTATTAATATTCCAATTTATGTCTAAATCATGATTGCTTTTGTCCATTTTTATCCATTCTACTGTAGATCAGACCAGTGGGGTCATTCATCATAAAACTCTGACATACAGATCCCAGTAAACACACTGCACACATATCTCTACAGAACATACATATGAGTGGAACAGCCTATCTTCTACTTTACTAACGCCAACCTGTCTTCCAAGGGGCTGTACAAATGTACGTTCCCAACAGCAATATATCAGCATTCTCCTGATTAAAAACTGATTACTACCAGCCTTCATAACTGAAGAATTCAGAATAATTTGTGTAAGTAAGGCTGGAAGACAAAAGTTGGCCTTTCAATTATAAACGTAAGTTTTACATTTTAAAAAACAAAGGTCATTCCTGGAATAACTTGCTTTTTTTCCGGAACCTTACAAGAGGACTGGTTTTGCTTAGTGAGAGAATATTGTAGTTACTCACTTAATAAAAGCTGGTGGCATATCTCTCTTTAAAATTTGATCTTCAGTGGTTTGCACAGTCTCTTTTCCAACCTACAAAGGGAAAAGATTCATAATTCAAACAAAAATTCTTAAACTTCTACAAACTATTATTTAAGCATATTTGCAACATAAACTTTAGAATATAATCTTTCACTAAAGTTTCTGAATTCAAAGACAATGTTTAAACTTCTTGGAATTACTAAGATTGTTTCCATAATATACTTCCACAACACATTTGGATAAGATGCTACATTGACCCTTCTTTCTACACAGCAACTCATTTGAAGGCATGGCCAAGGCTGGTCAGAAAACAAAAAGAAATTCATCACTGAGAACACACATGTGTATATTTAACTAAAGAAATTCTCTTCATCTCTAAAAAGCTATATGAAATATATGACTTAAAATTCGACAGCCTAAATGTCTATACAGAAAAAAATAGAAATATCTCAGAACTGGGAAAAAAAATATGAGGCCATTATGGCTCTGACACTAGAAACCCAACACAAAAATATACAAATTTACTCGTAACCAAAAAAGTCAATTTTTTTAAAAAGTGTTTTTCTTCAACTATAGAGCAACTTAAAAAGAAATAATATATAATCTGAAAACAACAAAACAATAGTTTTACACCTTTGAGTAGCAACCTGAATGAATACAGTCTCTTTGGAAAATCATTTGCTGGTGTATACTAAGAAACATTAAAAATATCATATCTAGGAATTGCATTCATGAAAATATACAAAATAAGCAATAATACCAATAAGCAATGGTAATAACAATATTCACTGATTCAGTAACAACTATTCACTATGATGTTTGTAATAGCAACTAAAACACTTTTTAAATAACATTCCACAAAGTGGAAAAATTAAGTAAATTAAGTAGATATTTACATTGAGTAGTACAGGAGCCATTAAAATACTGACTATAAAGACTCAGTATTATGGGAAAACACTTCCACAATTATATTGTGCTGAAAAGGAAAAGAGTAGAAATAAATACACTGTCATAACAAAACAAAAAATTCATACATATATGGCAAAAGCAGCAAAAATAACAACAATGGTTATATTAATGTTTAGGAAGTTTTAAGTGAACTTGAGTCCATATTTTTTACTTTTACGAAGATAAAAATTTCATAATTTAAAAAAGTAAAATTAAATTTTTACTTAAGTTATTTCAGTATAATTATTTTCTACTTCCTATTTTGGCAATCATTTATCATTTTATGTAATTACTCAAAATATTCACAGTCAAAATTTTTTTTTTAATTACCACTACCAACCCCCGACCCGGCACCACAATAATTTTTAAAAGAAAGAAAAAACTTTATTTTTGGTGGTGGTAGTGGTACAAAGCCTTTGCACTGGGCTCCAGCCCCAATCCTGTTTTGTTGCTGTTGTTGTTTTTCTTTCATTTTTAGTTTGAGACAGGGCCTCATTAAGTCACTTAGTTGTCTAGGCTAGGCTCAGACTTGGAATCCTCCTGCCTCAGGCCCCTAAACTGCTGAGATTACAGGTGTGTATCCCTATAGCTGGCCCCCAAAATGTTTTAAAATGATCAAAATATTAAGTCACATTAACCAGATTATACATGTACATGCACATGTACTCTACCCCAAATGTTACACACCCTTACTTTCTTTAAAATTACTCCTATGCAGGGCTTGGGTATCAGTTTCTCTTCCATGATTACAAAGTATAGCACAAGAAAAACTTTAGGATACTGGGTGGTGAAATTCACCCACTTTGGCAATATAAAGTTACTTAGGAGGGGCTGGGTGCATAGCTCAACTGGTTAAAGCACTTGCCTAGCCTAGTACAAGGTCATGAGTTCGAGTGCCCAATACTACATAACCCATACAGACATGGTGGCACACGCCTGTAATGCCAGCACTTGGGAGGCTGAGGCATGCGTACTGCCCTGCTTTTGAGGTCAACCTGGTCACTATTAAGTGAGTTCAGGACCAGCCTGGACTTCAGAGCAAGACTTGTTCTCAAAAAGTAAATAAAAATAATTTTTTTAATTAAAAAGGAAAAAATTAGTTACCTAAGAGTGCTAAATTGTAAATGTAAACCACATTTTTATGCAAAAATCTGCTACATTTTTAAAACCCAGCCTGGAAGTGATCTCAGTCCAATTTAGCCATTTAACTTCTGATGTTAAAGGAGAAAACAATGGTGTACAAAAAAAAAAAAACCTCTAAGTGCACAGTAAATCAGCTGAAGAATTTTACACAATAAAGCATTCTCAGAGAACCCAAGTCATGCATAAATTAGTGAACACAAGTTTTTTTTCTCTCATGTTAACAGCTCAGGAAAAGCAACACACATACTACTATGTAACAGGCAGTGCTTCTGTGGACAATAGACTGTCTGTATCGTAATAAAAGCCTTTCAAATCAGCAGCTGGTTCTCCAGTTTCTCAGATCAAACATGACAGAATATTTCCAGATGTACTGTTCACTATATTTTCCAGCTGAAACTAACCATTCAAAAAGCTGTGGGCCGTGATTTCATAAAGTAAAAGATAGAGTTCAACCACAAAGTTACTGGTTCATACCAAGTATAAAGAGTGTGGACGGACAGTCACATTTAGGATACCCACAGACTCCTTTCATGTGTACACAGAGCACAGAGGAAAAGACGGGAAGGAGGGAGAAGGGGACCAGTTCCTCCTAAATATCCTTTTGAATGTTTTTATTCAGTGCTATTAAACATTCGTTGAGCACAACTACACGTGCCAGACACAGCTCTAGGTACTGGGATAAAGTAAGTTTCCTGCCCTCCTAAAACTTACATTCTGGTAGGAGACAGAGCACATAGACAAGTAACCTAATTCCAGCCAAAGGCAAGTGAGAGTAGAGCCTACTTGAAGCAGATGAGGGAACAGCCCTTCCTAAAGAAGTAGCCTTAGAGCTGGGACTTGGAAGCTAAGCAGAAAACACTAAGAACTGGAAACGAACAGTTCAGAAAGCCAGACACCATGGTACCTGCCTATACGCCAAGGCTCAGGAGCCTGAGGCAGGAGGATTACGAGCTCAAGGCCAAGCTGGGCTACATACTATGACCCTATGTCAAAACAATGAAAAAGACCAATCCCAAGAGAGTAACCAGCAGAAGATTCGGAAGGCAGGAGAGAGAGTGTGCACCCAAGGCACCTGAAGAAGGCCTTACCTAGAAGCTCTTTTTAGGCATTTAAATTATGGCTGCCAACTTTGGCTTTCTCCTTCTAAGCTGTGTTCAGAGTCACAGCGATCATATCCACAGTTACTGATTCCCAATATGCTCAGTCTAATATTAGGTCCAGTTTCAAAGTGCAACAAAAAAAACATAACTTAGGTCAGCGTGGTGACACACACCTGTAATCCTAGCACTCAGGAGGCTGAGGCAGGAAGACTGCCACAAGTTCTAAGCCAGCCTGTGCTACATAGGGAATTCAGGACCAGCCAAAATGCAAAGTAAGACCCTGTCTCTCTAAATAGACAAACAAATAAAGCATAACTATGTAGAATGGATTCAATTTTTACTTAGGGAATTAATTTTCTGGCAGCGCTGTCCAATAACATTTTATGATAAGACACGTTCTGTTTAATCTGTGTCACCTAATACAGTGGCCATTAGCCACATGTGGCTACAGAGCACCTGAAATGTGACGACTGCAAATGAGGAAGGGCAGTTTTTAACTTTAATTTTAATTGGCACATGTGGATACCGTATTAGACAGCTCAGACCCATGAGCCTATCGTCTGGTCTTCTTGTCTCGAGATCCTTCTTTCTGCTAATTCACAATCTGTACTCACTGTATAAAGCATATTCTATGCCTTTCTACAAGGTCTCAGAATAAAAGAAAGGAGCTGTGTCTGGAATGACAGTTGTCAGGTAGAGAAGAAATGTATCAGACAGTCCAGCCAAAAAGAAAAGCAAGCTGGGCCCTGGTGGTGCAGATCTATAATCCTAGCACTCTGAGATGCTGAGACAGGAGGATGACATGTTCAAGCCCAGGCTGGGCTACTTATGGGCTTAACAAGACTCTGGCTCAAAAATCAAAACTAGGGCTGGAGGAATGAATGGCCCCGCAGTTAAAATGCTTGCCTAGCAAGCACAAGTCAAGTGCTAAGTACCCGAGTTCAATTCCCCAGCACCACATAAGCTAGGCCTGATGGCTCACGTCTGTAATCCCAGCACTCGGGAGGCTGAGGCAGGACTGCCATGAGTCAAAGGCTAGCCTAGGCTCCATAGAGTTTAAGACCAGCCTGGGCTGCAGAGAAAGACCCTGTCTCAAAAAAAAAAAAAAAAAAAAAGAACCTAAAAGATAAGGCCCTGGGCTGCATCCCCAGTAGTACCACTACCACCCCCCCCCAAAAAAGAAAGAAGAGATGGAAGGAAAGGAGGAAAGGAGGAAGGGAGGGAGGTAGGGAGGGAGGGATGGATGGACAGCAACAAGGCAAAGGCTTGGTCAGGCTGTCTGAGTCCATGGTTCACTAGACAAGAAAAACAGGCCGAGTGGCTACAGCAGGACACTAGAAAGCAAAGAGTTCTGTGAGGCTGGGCAGGGCGCTGTACACTAGAAGGAGGCAGAGAGGATCCGGCACCTTGCCCACAGCTGACATCCTCTACTCTACAGAGTGTCAATGTGTCTTCTGTCCTTGAGTATCAAGCCAAGAACTTCCACTGGGCCAGGAAGCCATCTCCTAACCTGGGAGCTGGCAAAGCCTGTCTAGGAAGACAAAGCTCTCACGTTTGAGGCCTTCAACCAGATGATGACTATGCTGCCCAGAAATACGTATTCTCCCTTTCTCCTGACACTATCAAAACAGAAACAGTTTCTATAGTACCCGGGTTTTCCAAATAAAACACAGTAGAAAAAACAATTAAGAAAGGAACTGATTCACAAAATGCTCTGTGTTATCTGGCAGAAATCTTCACTGCTTCTAGAAAAACATTCCTGGCAGTCAGCTTAGACAGGAGAAGTATGGTTCTCAATAGAGGCTACACCTTCATCAGCAGACAGGTCAGTACCAGTCTTAACAGATGCGCCCCAAACTTGTACAGTAACTGATCACCACAAACTCTGGACCTATTAAACCTGGTCTTCATCCATGTTGCAATTTCACAGCTTGGCTTGTTCCAATTTAGCTAAAGAATGGCTATAAAGCCTCAAATAAGCCACTGAATTACTCAAGTATTTCTCTTATCATTATGTGATCATTCTAGATAACTTACCTATGGTGGGCCAAACTCTCTTTTAACTCTATAATAAAGAGAATATGTCTTTAAATTTACCTGTTGTACCTTAAGTCCTCATTCACTACCTCAAATTCTTTTTGGAACAAAGCAAAGTATCAAATGACTAATTTGAGACTCAGCGGCAGAGTTTTTGCCTGACATCAACAAGGCCTGGATTCAGTCCTCAGTACCACAAAATATTACCATTTCTGGCTCAGAAATGTAGAAATTTGGTTTCAACTCAAGAAAAAAATAAAAAAAGAAACAGTTGATTCAAGCCACTACCTAATAAATACAAAACTTAAAAGCTCCCATCCACTACATCTTATGTTTATATTTTTGATTACAATATCCAACTAAAATCAATGTCTCAGTTCTTTCTCTTAAAACAAATCTTAATCCCTCTGAAAAAGATCTATAAATTAAAAAGTAAAAAACAAAATACAAAAAGTAACAAACAGGTCTTATTTACAAAGTTCTGAACATGTTTTCCAGGTCACTATTAAAAAACATTCAGACAATCTTACCCTGTATTTAAAAATGTTACCACTTCACTTCTCCATTTTATTCAACTGATGAGATGAACTCAAATTCTGTTGTTTCTATTCGCTGCTAACACCATTCCCCTTTCATTTTCTTCAGAGCACGGCCTTTAATCTTGAGGCCTGATTCCACTCAATCCAATAAAGAGGCACTTAGTGTCAACTGTATGTCCACTAGGTGGTAGGAACAAGATGAGATTTACACATAAAACTCCTTAGACACGCAAACTGAAAAAATGGTAGTCAGTAAGAGAGAGGCCTGGGGGCATTTTGAGGGCACTTGGCAGGCAGCCCTGTTTCTTTTGAAGAGCTCTTACTTTGTTCAGTAGTTCATTTAAATAGCTTTTTGTTCAATATGTGACTTTAGTTCAAAACCTCTGTCAGAGAGCTTTTGTCTTCTGCTGTTGTTATTATTACTCCTTTCATCCCAAGCTACTCAGTTTGGTTCAGAAATGTAGAAATCTGGTTTCTATCCAAGAAGAAAAAAAGAAAGAAAGAAAGCTCGGCTGATTCAAGTCACTACCTAAACTAAAAATAAAAAAAAGTATGTTAATGTAAATGTCTCCCTTAGCTAAATCAAATCAAAGAAAACAGTAAGACAAAACACAGCAGGGAGGACTTGGTTTACCAATTTGCATAGTATAAGCGGTAACTATACTACTTATTTTGTTCTTTTGTTTTTTTGAAACAGGATCTAAGTTGCTAAAATGCTCTGGCCAGGCTGGAACTTGCAACCCTCCATGCTAAGCCTCCCAGAGTGCTCAGAGTATAGGCACGTGCCACATACCACAGGATGTTCAAAACTCAGGCAGATAACAGAATCTTAATATATTTAGGTGGAAGGATACATATGATGAAAATGTATGGCTTTACAGTGGGGCTGGGGACAGTCAGGCACAAAATCAAGGCCCAGCTAAGCAAGGCCTTCCTAAAGAGAAGGGTTTAGCCACTATATAGGGATGGTTAAGTATTAAGGACATGCTTTACCTAGTACAAAACGCTTACTGTCCCACAAATAATGCCGTAAATATCCACATGGCCCCCAGCAACAAAAGTTCCCCGCCCCCCGTCTGCTCTATAGTGAAACAATCTACTAGGCCAATTAGTTGTGATCAATGGATTGTGACCAGACAAGGGTCACTACATTCATTTACCTGTACTTACTTCGGTGCAAATCAATGTCTTACAGCATGAGTGTTAGGTTAATCGATCATCATACTGAAAAGCTACTCTGATGCATACGCTGTGTCCAATGCCAAGCCCAGGCCGCTCAAAGATAATAATGTATGTGACCTGCCATCAGCACTGCTTTCCTCTAGGGCCGGACTGGTGATCTACCACCTCTTCTCTGATAGCCTGTGTATATATCATTTGCAAACAGCCAGTAGAGGGAGGGCCTTCAGAGGCCACACATTCAGAAAATCTGCACTCCCAGATGCATGCGGATTTCCATCGCAGTAATTCGTTTACTGGATGACTTACTGAGCCCTCCCGTGCAGGAGGCACTGGGTAAGTTATATACAGATATCTGAACAAAAAAATTGCAAAGGACACCCTATGGGAATGGAGGTAAGGCAAGCTTTCCAGTTGGTGGGGCAGCACATGTGAAGGCATGGCCAGTTAAGGGAACACAGGTATTAGGCAAAGAGCATGTGTGGAGAAGACAGGAAGCTGGAGAGGCAGACAGGCACCACACACAGTAAGGCTTGCAGACAGTCCTTCAGGCTTAGACTTTATCCTCTAAGCAATGGGAAACCACATAATGGTTCCAAGCAAAGGACACGGTTAGGTTTGCGTCTTCAACAGAAAAATCCAGCAGGAAGAATGGGCCAGAATGAAGAACAATAGGAAGACAGCTCTGTGAGTTTTATTTACTAAAATAATGTATGATATATGTAACATACAGTGTACCAAGTATTACAGACAGTGCTGAAGAAAACACAAATGATCCTTGGTTTCTGGAGCTTAGATTCTCAGTGGAAGACAAAAGCTCAGCTAAGCAGATGCAGGGTGGAGGGAGGTGAGTGGACAGGTGAAGAGAGGCACCTCCGCGACACTCAGTCCATTTGGCAGTGAGAGAGAAATCCAGGGTGGTCCCCTGGCTCCTTGCTCAAGCCACTGGGTAGAGAAGTTGGAAAAAAGAAAAAAAAAGCCTGATCTAGAAAGGAAAGGGATCAGCACGAAAACAGTCAGATGGACATGACCACTAAATGAGCTGATAGTTTCTCAGTTCACTTACTGGAGAAATGGATTTCAAAGTAATATTCAGGTGATCGTTGAAGTCCAGGACAAGTAAAATCACGACCCAACAAGAAAGCCGGGAGGAACAGCTCAGTGGTTAAAGCCCTTGCCTGGTAAGCTCAAGTACCTAAGATTGATTTCCCAGGACCACACAAGATAGGCACAGTGTTGCATGCCTGTAATCCAAGCATTTGGGAGGCTGAGGCAGGAGGATTGCTGTGAGTTCAAGGCCAGCCTAGACTATGTAGTGAGTTCAGGACCAACCTGGACTATGTAGTGAGTTCAGGACTAGCCTGGACTACAGAACAAGCTGTCTCACAAAATAAATAAATAAATAAATAAATAAATAAGACCCAACAATCATCTGGTTAAATAACAAGGTAGTAAAAAGAACTAGGAAGGACACATCTGAGATAGGGCAGAGGACACCCGAACTACAAAGAGAATTTCAAGAACAGTCAATCACATCAACGCTAGAGAAGGTCAATGGTCTCTACAGTCACGCCAGCATCACCACAATCAATTTTTGAACATTTTCATTATCTCCAAAAGAAATCCAGTAGTGATTAGCAGTCACAATCCTCATTTAGACTCAATCCTTCCCCTCCTCACCCAGCCTCAGGCAACGTGAATCTAGTTTCTGTCTCTACAGATCTGCCTACTCTAGCTAGATATCTGAGATAAATGGAATCACACAATATGCACTTGCTCTGTAGTGACTGGCTTCTTTCCTGTGTGTAGCACGTATTAATATTTCATTTCTTTTTATAGACAAATAATCCACAGTGTGGTTATACAACATTTAATCTAACCAATCATCAGCTAAGAGACATCAAAATTGCTTTCAATTTCTGGTTAATATGAATAATGGTTCTGCTATGAACATGAGCATACAATGTCTTATGGAGTCATGTTTTTACTTCGCTTGGTTATATTACTAAAGACTGAGGTGCTAGGTCAGATGGTACTGTTGTTTGGACGTGGTTTGTTCCTCAAAGTTTTATGTGTTGGAAGCGAACTTCCCGTTCTGGCAGAAGATTTTATCGATGGACTGACTGATGATTGGTGGAAACTGAACATCTTGGACCTACCACATGCTAAGCAAGAGTTGTGCCACTGAGCTACCAACCCAGCCCTTCCACCTCAGATCTTTCAAGAAGTGGGACCCAGAAGAGGCTGATGAAGGCAGCAGGGAAGTGTAAAGGCCTTACATGTTACATGCACGTCCCAATCTACCAGAATGAAATCATATCTGTGTAACTAATATACACTAATAAAAAAAAGTGGGGAAAAAAAAAGAATTCATCCAGAAAAAAAAAAGTTATCATTATTCTGAGTAGTAAATATTGCAGGACAGCAAGTCCCAGGGCATCACCATAGACAACAAACCCTTACTGTTATCTAGGATCACTTATTAAATTGTTGTTGGGATAACTGTATAAATAAAACTAAAAACAAAATTATATGAAAGTTCTAAGAGGAAAATAAAGAAAAGTGGAACTTAAGCTGGGCATGGTGGCACATGCCTTTAATGGCAGCCTTTTAGAAGCCTAACCTGGGAAATTCACTGAGGTACAGTCTCAAAATAGAAAAAAAGGATTGGAACGTAGTCCCTTAGTACAGAACCCCTACATTCAATCCCCAGTTGGGAGACACAGGTTAGAAGGGGCTGACTGAGGTCCTGGGGTCACTGGGAGCGCTGCCCTCAGGAAAGAATACTGGTTTCCTGGAGTTTCCCTTCAGAGTGAGTTGCTACACAAGCCCGAGCCTGACTCCCTGTATCTCTCTGGCTTCCAGAACTACAACGGGACCTTCTGTTCCCTCTGCTCTGTGCAGTGCTCAGCACAGGCAGAACCCAGAGGCCCACCCAATCTTGGACTTCCATCCTCAACACCTCTTCTTCAACACGTAACCTACCTCAGGTATTTCACTGTAGCAAAAAAAAAAAAAAAAATACACGTGGATATGGTAGCTCTATGTTTAAGTGTCTGAGGAAATGCTGACTATTATCTAAAAAGACTCTTCTTCTATTTAACATTCCCACCAGTAACATGTGAGCTCCACTTTCTCTGTATCATCAGCAACACTTGTTATTATCTGCCTTTTTAATCACACTCATTCCAGAGAAGTGAATCTTACTGTGCTCTTGATTGGCATGGCCCTGATGGCGAACAGTTTGGAAAATTTTTTCAGCTGTGAGCCGACTTCACTTTCTTAATGTTCTTTGTAGTTCAAAGGTTTTTAATTTTGACGAAATCCAATTTATCTTTTTCTTTTGTTATGTTTTTAGTATAGTATCTTAGAAGTTTTTGCCTACCTCAAAGTCATTGAAGACTTTCTCCTATGTTTTATTCTAAGAAACTCAGTTTTAGCTCTTACACTGCAGTCTATGATCCACTTGGAGTTAATTTTTGTGTATGATTTAAGGAAAGGTTAATTCCTTGCTTAAATCAGAGAAAATCCAGCATGCTGATGAACTGAAAGAAAGCAAGAAATCAGAGACTGAATTCTGAAACAAGGACCCTGAAGAGGGGAGAACAGACCTTAGAGAGACAACAAAAAGACTCCCCTTCACCGGGAGGGGCACCATGTCTACTTTAGAAAAAAAAAAAAAAAAAGGATGATGGAGGAAAAGAGGGGAGATTAACTGTAACTATGAGGTAACAGGCTATATCTTCTCAGGCACATCAGCACATTTAAGAAAAGGAACCAGACAGACATGGGGCACACACTTATAATGCCAGCACTCCACAAGGCTGAGGCTGTAGGATGGCAAGTTCAAGCCCACCCTATGCAACTTTGTGACTTGGCAAGACCCTGTTTCAACATGGAGGGAAAAAAATATATATATATAATATATTTATATTATATATATTTTTGATCCTGTTTCTACGAAGAAAATATATATTATATATATTTTTCATATATATGTATATATGAAAGCCCTGGGTTCTATTCCTACTATATAAAGAATACACACACACACACACACAAACACATATATGAAAACCCTGGGTTCTATTCCCACATTCCTACTATATAAAGAAAAAAAATAACCTCAGTCAGGAAATCTATTTAATTTTAACCTAACATTTTTCAAACTCATTTGACCAAGAATTCTTTGGTTTTTTTAGCAATACCTATTAACCTACGGTGGAGTTAAGATTTGTTGAACATATTAAGGAAACAATGATCTACGCCAGGAATTACAAGTTTTGTGATCTTTGAATATGCCTCAGGTCAAGAGTGGCTTTTGTTTGACTATGCCATTTTGAAAAAACACACAATTTCAGAGATCCAAACTTCTGGCATCACTTGAGATATCAGAAGACCAAAGATCATTGGGTCTGCATTTCAGAAAGAAAAAAAACAACTGTTGGAACCCAAATATTCCAAACAGGTGTGTGATACCTGTACGAGTCTCTGAACTCCCATCAACCAGACCACTTCATTCCCTGAATATGAGCTGATCATTCCCATACCAAGCAACCTGCTCAGTATCTACACAGTGAAAAGTTCGGAAACATCTTATCCAAATCCTCTCTGAAACATTTTGTTTAAGAAAGTGCTCTCCCTATGGGAACCTCAATAAAGACTGAGAACTACTGACATGAGGGGTGAAAAACAGCCATTTATAGGCCAAGTATAATACTTGGACGTATTCTCTTTGACACGCACAGTACACTTTCTTAAAAAAATAGGAAGATCTGGTAATATCGGATCTTCTATGCCCATACAGCAACCAAAAGTGGAGATGGTATTAAATTTTTCAATTAGGGTGTCAGTTTTTCAATTACCATGTGCACCCCCATTTCCCAGAATTCTGTAATTGGCCTTACTCCCTCACTGCCTATATGACCTATCGAGGCAACAGAGTTTCTGCCCTTTGATTTAACAAACAAGATTCAGTATTAATCAGCACAAGAGATGGGGCAATCTCCCTAATATTTTTATTTTTCATTTTTGAGACAGGGTCTCACTCTTTAGTTCAGGCTGGTCCTGAATTCACTCACTATGTAACCCAGGCTGGCCTCAAACTCACAGCAATCCCCCTGCCTCAGACTCCAGGGTGCCAGGATTACAAGCCATGTGCCACCTTACCCAGCTTATGTGATGCAGAGGAATGGAATCCAAGCCTTTGTACTTGCCAGGCAAAGGCTCTAATTGCTGTGCTATTCATCCAGCCCTCAATCTCACTTAAGCTTCAATTATTTCACTAATGACAAACACTTCACTCTCCTCTAAATATGTATATCCACATCAAAAAAAAAAAAACCTAAGAAGATACAACATGGAATATAGAACTGCAAATTATACTTATTTTCTTCTTACTCCTTTCTGCACTTTTCAGACTTCTTAAATAAATATACACTGCTTTCTAATCAAAAATATTCAAAAGATTTAAAATGCATCAACGGTATTCTTGGTAAATAACATTTTATAAAGCATTAATGGTGGGCATAATGTCGCATGCCTGTAACCCCAGCACTCCAGAAGGCTCAGGGAAAAGGACTCCAAGCTGAACCCAACCTGAGCAATTTAACAACTTGGTGAGAACTTGTCTCAACACAGAAAATTTAAAGAGAGTTGAGGATGCAGCTAAGTGTGAAGATTTTGGGTTCAATCCCTAATACCACCAAAAAAAAAAAAAAAAAAGGTAATGAGAAACCTCCCAGAGCCTGAAGATCCAAGTTTTAGCCAATTCCAAAGAATTAATTTGTGCTGACTTTGGCAGCACATAATAGAACAAAATGTTAATTTGTATAGGCACCAATCAGAACACTATCACTAAACTGGACACAGGGACGCACGCCTGTAATCCCAGCCCTAGGGAAGCTGATGCAGAAGGATTCCTGTGAGCTGGAGGTCAGTCTGGGCTAAGTTCATCGTGAGTTCAGGACCACCCTAGACTACAAAGACAGACTGTCTCAAAACAAAACAAAACACTATTACGCGGGTTAAACAGCAGATAAGCCATGTCAGCACCAAGTCCTACTGTCAAGCAAGATCGTCTAATGCCACATAGTTTCCTTCGGGCTAAAGTTAAAAAGCTGCTTCTGCAGCAACTGTTCATTCTAACACAACACTGACACAGAGTGTATCGATTCCGGCTACACAAATATTAACAGGCCAGCACTGCGATCCAGATGCCTGTTTGGAAGACACTGTGAGCAGGCAGCATGCCAATTCTTCACCGTCCTCCTCAACTCAATATGCTAACGTAGGCTTTACAGCCACTTACATCTGTCCTCCGGAAAGCCACCAAATTAACAGGAAAAGAGATCATCAGCATGGGACGTATCTCCCCACCAACCACTAGCTCCCCAAGTCCCTCAAAGAAATACAAGAGATCCCTTCCATTTCATGGATTGAGAACTGTCAAGGGAAAAAGAATAACTATCTAATCTAAATTCATTGTGTTAGAAATGAAGCTCAGAAAGGTTATTTCTCTAAGAAAGGTACACAGCTTGAATATGAATCCAGGCCTGGTGACTTCACTTCCTGTGTTTTTAGCCATACTTTCTAACTTGAAACAAGACATTTTTATTTTGTTTTGTTTGAGACAGAGTCTGCAGCCTAGGCATGGTCCTGAACTCACTATGGAGCCCAGGCTGGCCTTTGACTCACGGCAATCCTCCTGTCTCAGGCTCCCAAGTGCTGGGATTACAGGCATGTGCCACCATGCCCAGCTTTTCTGGTGCTGGGGAATCGAACCCGGCTACACTGAACCATTCCTCCAGCCCCGAAAGACATCTGCTAAGCAACAAACATTATTGCACTCATTCACAGCACATCAAGCCCTACTTCAACTGGTTTCCACAGTGGCTTCAACCACATATAAACAAAAGGCCCAAAACATAAAGGCCCTCCAACTCCCACCCATTACCTCTGCCTTTAGAGAGCAGCAGAAGCCAAGCATTAAATATAGAAAAATGATGGCTTTGACTCCCAATTTCCTTCACTTTTTCCAGCTTTCTTAATTATCAGAAAGATTACTTAAATAAGAACTCACTATTATTCCCAATAATTATGACTAAGTAACCATTGTACACGCATATAAACTGACGGGGAAGAAAACATCCCTCGATAATGTGAACACAATTTTTAGTAAATGCCCCAAGTAGAGCACATATTCCTCCTGAAGCCTGGAGCTTCAAGCCTTAGAGTGCACCTCCCCACCTCAGGGCCAGGACACAGGGCTGGCATGCAGGGAAGTGCTCAGAAAGCAAGTGCCCAGTGAAATAAGAAAAACGGCAGAAAAACGGGTTAACATTTAATTCTACCAACGCCTTATCTGCCCACACACACTCTTTAGCTCCTCCATTATTTTTAATTCCTACACAATTAACTTGGGAAAACCTTCATTAATCTCTCTTCTTTCTTCACTATACCTCGTGTTAAGACACCAGCTAGGCTCCCACGTACCATTTTTAAAAATCGATAATAACTTGAAAAAAAGGGAAAGCTAAACATTGCCAAGGAAAATTAGATACCACCTGTCTGATCCCAATCATGATTAGAAAGGAAACAATACGTGTGAAAATGCTAGGTGTCTACTGCCTTGAGAATCAAATCCAATCCCCATCACCTCGCTCACTGCCCTCTACCCAAACCTACTTCTCCCTAAGTATTATTCCACAGAACTTATTTATCTATTTATTATTGAGACAGGATATTGTTCTATAGCCCGGGCTGGCCCTGAACTCCCAGGTTAGCATTGGACTCGTGGCAATCCTCCTGCCTCAGCCTCCCCAGTGCTGGGATTACAGGCCACCATGTCCAGCTTATGTGGCACTGAGGAACTGAACTCAGGGACTTGGACTTGATAGGCAATCACTTTTAACTGCCATGCCATTCCTCCAGCCCCAATTCCACAGAATTTAAAGTGTATTCTCCCCACCCCCATGTTAGTAGCTAGATTTACAGGACCTTTAATCCTAGCACTGGGGAGGCTGAGGCAGGAGGACTGCCATGAATTCCAAGCCAGCATCAAGGTACCGAGTGAGTTCAAGTACCACCTGAACTACAGAGCAAGACTCTAATTCAAAAAAAAAAAAAAAAGGTAGCTAGAATTTCAAACACATTTTTGTTCCTCCACAATTTTAGCTCACAAATGCACAGAATTTCAGTTACACTGTAGCCTTACCAGATACACCGGGTCAGGGTAACTGCCATTTAGAACAATGTCTCTATGGAAAAGTAACTCCAACCAACCAGTTAGTACAAGTGTTTTTAAAACCCAACCAACTCATTTTTTTCCTCTTCTCTCACTTCTCACTGGTGGCACTTAGGATGGAAACCCAGGCTTTCTCACTGGGCTACATCTCTAGCCTATCATTTGGTTTTGATTTTGAGACAGCATCTTGTTAAGTCACTAAGTTTTCCAGGCTGGCCTTGAACTGTGACCTTCTGCCTCAGCCTCCCAGAGTGCTAGGAATATAGACATGCACCACCTCACCTGGCTCCCATTTTCTTTTTTCTTTTAATTTTTTTGAAACAGCGTCTTGCTCTGTAGCCCAGGATGGCCTTGAATGTGCAGCAGTCGCCTAGCCTCAGCCTCCCAAGTGGTGGGATTACTGGTGTTCCCCACCGTGCCCAGATTATATTGTGTTAAGGAATCAAATTCAGGGACTCGTGCTTGCTAGGCAAATGCTTTAACCACTGAGCTATACATCCCAGGCCCTCCCATTTTCACATCATGAAAACTAGGTCTATTTCTCACCCTGGAAGGTACCCGAGTATAGGAAAAAGAACTGAGGCTTTAGAACGGGGTAGTCTATATCTCACGTAAGTCCATTACCAGCTTTGGGTCCTTGGCCAATTGACCTCTTTGAGCCTGTTTTCTTCAGCAAAATGGGAAAAGCGAAAATCTTGCAGGGCTACATGATGTGATACACATGTAAATAATATGGAGTAGGGCCTGGTGGCTAGCAGACACCAAGTCAACAATGGTCTTCTCTTTCTCTCTGCCACTGCAGTACTCACTTATAATTCAAATTTCCTCCTTTTAAAAAAGTTTTGAATATAGCACACCTGTAAGTTAGCTCTTTATTGCCTCATTAAACCCATACAAGAACTCTATGAGGTAGATACCACTTACTATTCCACTTTATATATGACGAACAGTCATAGGAGATTGATTGGCCTAAAATCACCCACACAGTGGTGTCCACCTTAGCACACTCACGCTGAGAAAACCCAGCAGAACTGAAGTTGCTTGTGATACTGTGTCTTTTTTATTTTGTATTTTGAGACAGGATTTCACTCTGTAGTCCAGGCCAGCTCTGGACTCCCAGCAATCCTCCTGCCTCAGCCTCCGGGAGTGAAAGGATTACAGGCATGCACCACCACGCCCAGATATGTGGTGCTGGGGAATCGAACTCAGCTACTTAGCGCTTGACTTAGCGCTTGCTAGCGCTCTAACCCCTGAGCCATTCCCTCAGCCACTCGCTGTGCCATTTCTCCAGCTTGTGAGTCTTTTTAAATGAAAGAACAGAATCCAATGAAATCTCATGTTTTCTGCTATGATTCTGCATGATTCTATCACTCCACAGAGCTACCAGATAGCAAGAAGAAGAACTTCAAGTTCACAACAAGCAAATAAGAACCATCAGGTTGGTGGCATCAGTCCTTCCCAAAAGCTGGAACATCTCCAGAGCCAAGGTCAGCTGGGCTCAGTAAGGCACTGTCTTCTCAACAGTATTTGCTTAAGAAAAATCAACTCAGTCAACCTATCTCAAGTGCCTTTTAAACCTGAGCCAGAGTCAGGTATGGTGGTGCATACATCTGAAATACCAGCACTAAGAAGGCTGAGGCAGAAGGACAAGCTGAAGGTCAGCCTGGGCTACAGAGTGAGTTCAAGGCCAGCCTGAACTATATAGCAAGACCCTGTTTCAATAAACAAACTAAGGCTAGTCAACAGTGCAGCTTTAAAAAAAAATACAGATGTCAAAATTTGAAACAGTAATCCTGTCTCTATTAACACCGGGATCGTCCTGCCGGCTAATTGCAGAGCATTCCAAGCCTCTTACAGGATCGTAATTGAATTTGGCTCCAGGCCACAATAAGCATTCTGACCTGTCAAATTAAAGCCACAAGTAAAATTTCTTTGCTCAAGCCACAAACACACTTCTCACAGGCAGCCAGCACTGGAAATTCCATGTTTTATAATACCCATGTGTCAAATGGAAGGGCTGCTAATTAAACCGCTCATAAAATAAAAGGGGGAGTCTTTCATGACACCTGTACTAAATAAACCTCCTCAGTACTACCTGTAGGCTTTTCTATTTTTTCTTTTTGACAACCGCAAACACAATTTAGCACCGCTACATAACGGACTAAGCACAGACTTGTGCTAAGCTTGCTGAAAAGTGAAATTGGAGAACAGCTGCCGCACTCCCCAACCAAACTAGCCAAGATGCACTGATAGAAAAACACGGTAAACCATCCAGCAATACTATTTGTGTGTGCACTGTGTGCAGATTGTATTTCATCAGTGCTCTGCACAGAACATTAATAGAATAGACAAGACACAGCCTCAGGCTACACCAGGAGAAAGACCTTTACCGGAACTGTATGAAGTGTGATCATAAATAGGGTGAATGTTTAAGCTAAAAATTAAGAGTGAAATGCATATTGTTACTAACCTCCCTCAAAACACTCCCCCTCACTTCAAACACACTTATTCCATTGTTCCTTAGCCTCCTTTTTTTTTTTTACTGGATACTAAACTCAGGGCCTTCACATAGCTACATACACTCCCCGCCCATTTCTGTTCTTGCGACAAGGGCGCACTGAGTAGCTGCAGCACCCGCACTGGGCTCAATCTGCAATCCCCTTGCCACAGCCACCAGCCAGCTATCCTGTTCTTGTGACTTTCTGAAACAGTACTGGAAACCCTCCTTGGCACTTTAACCACTGAGCCATTCCTCCAGCCCCTCTGGTGAATGTGGCTGCCTCAATGTCCTGAAGTGACTCAAAATGTTTCCTTTTCATGGTCATTTTGACGTTTAGAGTGCACATGGTGAGTGAGGACTCACTGCCATGTTTTTATTCAAGAAAAAATACTGTAAACATAAAGTGCTTTAGAAAGCGGCAAGAATGAAAGCTGGAGGAATGGCTCAGCCATTAAAGCACCTGTCTGTCAAGCACTAAGTACCCAAGTTCAATTCCCCAGCACCACATAAGCCGGGAGAGGTGGTGCACTCCTGTAATACCAGCACTTGGGAGGCTGAGACAGGAGGATTGCTATGAGTCCAAGGCCAGCCTGGACTCCATCCTGAGTTCAGGACCAGCCTGGGTTACAGAGAGAGACCCTGTCTCAAAAAAAAAAAAAAAAAAAAATTGGGAGGAATGATGGGAGAAGTGTGTTTGAAGTGAGGTGAAATATTCTGAGGGGGACTTGAGACAATGAGTCTTTTATAACAATAATCTTTTAAACCTTAACATTCACTATAATTTCTGATTGTACGTTGTATTTTCCTGTTCATTTACTCCAACACAAAATACCAATGCTGCAGCCTAGATGTTAAGCAACTGCCATTAGGCAACTAAGCCCATAAAGAAGTCTCAGCCCTCCTATCTCAGATAAAGTATTCCCAAATGGGCAAAAAGATGACAGAATTAGTCAGAATGGAGAAAATTACACGATAATACCAGTCCATTAGTCTACTCACTCTGTTGACTATTGGACACAGTGCTTGCCAAGCACCTATCCTCTAAACTGTAATCTTTTTATCTTCAGTCCTTATTAAATATCAAATTCACTCATGGACAGTTCATCAGAAAACATTAGTCTATATTTGGTTCATAAATGAAGGCCTCTGAAAGTAAGCATAAAAATAAAGCATACCAGCACAGTCTCCGACAAGACAGAATACAGCAGGTTTTCAATGATAAATTTGATTTTAACATGAGACTTCCTACTTTAGCAGTCAAGTCTCCATAAACCTAGTAATCAATAAATACATTAAAGCCTTAAATAATCATCATACAATTAGGTAATCCTCTTTAAGACAAATCCAAGCTCCTCTCCAGGGTATACATAATTCATCAATTGCTAGGTCAATGTGATGTAGACAAACTCTTTAAAAAGCTAATCCTATTAACAATACCATTCAGTGGAGCCATATTTTATATCTTCTCTCCCTCCACATGTTTTTTATTTGGGGGGGGGGGGGTGAGGGAGGGTGAGTCTTATTATGTAGTCCAGGCCAGCTGTGGTAGCCATCAACTCACACCACGTGCCTCAGCCTCCTGGTGTGTACTACCACATCTGGCTCTTTTTTTTTAATAGAAACAAACTAGAGATGTTTAAGGCATCTCTTATACCTGGCTATTTTCAGATCAATTCACTCCTTAATTTGTGTCCTGAGAGCTGTATGTGTAAGGCACTACACAGGCTAACACTTTTTTAGATGATACAAAGATGCCCAGATAGACAGGTACCAAGGACCAGTAAGTGTCACATGGAAGGTGGAATGGTACAACTTAGCACTACGAAGGTCAGTGGTTCAAGAGCTTGTACAGTTGTCAGTATCATGGCGGTCATTGTTTAAGCTGAGCCTTACGGCACAGGCAGAATTTCTGGACTGAGAGAGACATCTTGGATGGCAGAGTGCAAAGAAGCGAGACGCACTGGAGTTTGTTCAACATCATGCCCAGGGATCCAAGGGAACTAGTCCAGACTCCTGGGAGAGGCGATGATAGGGCAGGATCAGCACCGGATTCTGATTTTAGCTTCTCCACTGCCAAAGGAATGTATCTCAGACACACAGGTGAGTATGTAAGAGAGTAAGTTTTCTCATTTTTAAAATGAGAGCACTGGACAGAACATCACTGAGGCCTAGAAACTTATGACTCTAGATTGCAGAGCTACAACCCTAGCTCATTTTTTTATTTTTGATTTTGGGACAGGATCTTGCTAACTTACCAAATCAGTCTAGGCTTAAATTTATGATCCTCCTGCATCAGCCTCCCCAAATATTGGGATCACAAGCCTGTGCCCATGGGCCTGGCTGCAAAGTTTTTCTGTAAAAGGCCACATAGCAAATATTTTAGGCTTTGTAGGGCACATAATCTTTGTCACAATTTCTCAACCCTCTCATTCTAAGTGTGAAGGCAGCCGCACAAGTTATATAAATGAATAAACACAGCTGTGTTCCAATAAAACCTTATTTGTGAATACTTTTTAATTTTGCACAATTTCATGTGTCATAAACTATGATTCTTCTTTACATTTTTTCCCCAAACATTTTTAAATGTAAACACTGTTCTTGGCATCTATCTGGGCGGGACACAACTTGGCACACAGGCTGCAGTTTGCTGGCTGTTGCTCTCCACAGAGAAATTAAATCAGAAATGGGCTCGGGGAATGACATTCCAGAAGAGGTAGCCTAAGAAATTCATATCAACCTAGAAGACAACGTAAAGGAGGTTTACACGGTTCCCGAGCAACAAGGTGTCAAACTGTACTTCAGAAAGAAAGATTTACTAGGCAGGAAAGGGCGAGAGGAAGAGAAGAAAAGATGGGCAGCCTGATCTGGTCTGGTGGCTCTGAGGAAGGGGACAAGAGGAAGACAAGAGGAAGACGCCAAAGCAAAAGTCAACAGGGAATTACATGAGAAAAATGGTCGTCTCTTAAGCCTAATTAAAAAAAAAAAAAAGCCAACTTCCAGACAAAAAGGAGGAATAAAGAAGTTTTTTGCATTCTCATTTCCCCAGGGCCATGAGAACAGTGTGACTGCAGCAAACTGTGAGACCCATCTTACCACAGAAGCTGTAGAACAGCCCAAACTGGAGATTCCACCTCAATCTTCTGGTAATGCCAGGTAAAATAAAGCGTTCAAGTTTTGGGCTTAGCGATGCAATTGATAAAGCAGTTATTATAGGGAGGGTGTCTATTCATTTATAGCTCCTTACTCCAGAGATGTCCTAAATGAGGAAAGAGTATGTATCTGGTGTATAAGTATGTATCATTGCCCTCAGAATTTCAAAATCACTCTGCTGACCATGACTCAGAATTTTTATCTGTCTTCTTGCTCTGACAGTTCAACATTAAAATGCCTAAGTGTTGTATAAGTAACCCACTCAATACGGGTGCTGGTGCCTTCCACAACTCAAATGTGAAAGCTGGCTGGGGGGTCAGAAGAAGGAAGAGTGAAAGGAGACATGAACCTCAATCAAGTATTAACAGGAACACAGGAAAGAGACAGATTAACTTCAGGCCTTCATGGAGCTGTGTCTGCTCTGGGCCTGTTCTAAAAAGAAAGGGAAGACAATTCTATCGCTGAGGAAAGTATAAACAATCATTACAAAAAGATAAGAAAAAATGTGAGATGCACCTTTCCTGGCACCTGCACATCGTTATGAGAAAAAAAAAAGAAATTGTGGTAGAAAAAATATTTTAACCTGAAACGCCACAACTCAGTCACTCCACAGTTTAGTATCTCCTCTTCACGTGTCGCCTAACTCAGAATAAGATCATTCTAAACATACTACCCTATGCTTCCAGTTAACATCTTTTTAGCACAGATACCTGTCTATGCTTGGAATACTGACTGGAGTAATTAAGAATCACTGCCATACTTGAGTTCAAAACTACATAGCCTTTCTCTTGTAGATGTTGCTGTGAACTCTCATTTCAACTTGATTTCTTTTTCCACCATCTCTACAAGCGAATCCATGCTACAACTGCACTCCATTTTTCTTTCAAGCACAAAAACAAAAATGTTTGGCCACCACGATTTTCTTCACATATAATTTCAATGAAATCACTGCTGATGTTTTTTAATTCGATAAGGATTCCTGGGATTTTCTACCCTGCATTTCAAAGCAAGCTCACTGGTAAAACTGAACTACTTCAAAACTCGGACACCAAGGACAAGTTACTCAAATTCTATGAACCTTAGTTTCATCACTTGCAAAATGTGGATCATAATAATGTATTATGATACGGTTTGTATGATTAGGATAAATTAATAATTTTCAGCTAATAATTGTAAAAGTCTTTGCTTTACTGATTTTTTTTGGCAGTGCTGGGGAGTGAATATAGGCCTTCCACATGCTAGACAGATTCTCCATCCACCACTAAACTGCAGCCCCAATGACTTGATTCATTTTTTTCAAATAAAGAATAGCATAAATCCAAATATAAATCAAGTAATAAAGAGAACTGTGGTGGTTTGGATCTTAAGTGTCCCCCAAAAACCTCATATTCCTATGGATATTGTGTACTGTTGGGAGGTGGGGCATGGCTGGAAGGGGCAGATGGTTGGAGCTTGACCTGAAGGGGCATGTGCTGGTTCCGTCCTGGCTCCTAGACTGGTCTCCATTCTGCCAATATGCCATGAAGATCTCTGTCTCTCCCGCTTGCTCTAGCTGCGGCCCCTCCATCTGATTCCACCACTTTCCAGCTGAGTACCTGTGAATGGACTGTGACTTTCTGAAACTGCGAGCTAAAATAAAATCTTTCCTCATTAAAGTTGTGCATGTCAGGTATTGAAAAAGTAACTAAGACAAGAACCTTGTCCATTTCTCTTCTTTCACTCTTCCCATGGCTACAAGGCAGTCTTAGCCATCTACCTGCTGCTTACAAGACGGCTCTCCCACACCAGCGTCACCTGGGTCCCCCAATGAATGTCCCCACCACCACCAGGGTCATCTTACCAAAACCCTATCTATCAGCTTGCATCTCTCCACTGCCTAGTATCCAGCACTCAGTGTGTTACACTTCTAAGTATCTTACAAATGCTCTTATATATGCATAAAATGACACATCTGGGTCATTCTTTACCACACTGTTTGAAAAAGCAAAAGATCACAAATTAAACTGTAGTTATTCCACTAGGATCTAGTTGAATATATTATTTTACAACCATAAAAGAAACACAGTAAGTCTCCCTTACCCATGTTTTACTTTCTGAACTTAGAGTTACCCAAGGTCAACCACAGCTCAAACTACAGGTCACATCCTCACAAAAGGAAAAACGAGAACAGCATAATACAGTACTTTAAGAGAGAGACGGAGGGAGGGAGAGAGAGAGAGAGAGAGAGAGAGAGAGAGAGAGAGAGATTTTATTTACAAAGCTTTTGTTACCATGTATTGTTTTAATTATTTTATTATTGTTGTTAACTTTATTGTGCCTTATTGATTTACTGAGAATTTCTGTGGTCATTTTTTGGAGACAGGGTCTCCGTATGTACTCTAGTAGCCCAAGCTAGACTCAAAATATGTAACCAGTCTGGCCTTGAACTTAAGATCTTCCTAATTCAGCATCTTGAGTGCCGGGATTACCAGTATACACTACCATACCCAGCAATGTGCCTAACTTATAAATTATCATAAGTATGCACCACATGAGAAAAACACACATGCCAATATATATGAATCATATATATGTATATATATGGATCAGTACTACATGTGTTTTCAGGCACCTCACTGTGAGTCTTGAATCTTATCTCCTATCTCCCATGGAAGGAGTGACTACTAGAATGTATAACTATTAAAAAAGAAAGTTCTGTATGAACAGATAAGAAATATTAACCAAAACACGTTAAGGGAAAAACATCACGGAATAGGACAATATAATAAGTCACTATTTGGGGAATGGAGGAATGGTTCAGCAGTTAAAGTGCTTGCCTAGCAAGCACTAACTTCCTAAATTCAATTCCCCAGCACTCCATAAACCAGGCGTGGTGGCGCACGCCTGTAATCTCAGCACTCGGGAGGCTGAGACTGGAGGATTACGGTGAGTCCAAGGCGAGCCTGGGCTCCACAGTGAATTCAGGACCGGCCTGGGCCACAGAGAGGGACTCTGTCTCAAAATTTTTAAAAAGTCACCATTAGTATAAAAGGGGCATACATATTATCTGAATGTGTATAAATTATCTATAGAATCGTCCCTAAGATACTGGGTTTCATATGTCACCGATTTTCTATGTGGACTCTAGAATTCAAGAGTGTAGGAAGACTTTTTACTTTATGCCTTTTACTTTTTAAATTTTGCACTAGGTGATTTTTTTTTTTTTTGACACATTCAAGAACTAATGGCACCATGTACCTTGCTATTGTCATTCCTTAAGCCTTCCCAGTCCCTAACTTCATGGCCTCGTATCTTTGTGCTTACTCTACGCAGAAGGTTTCCACATTTAATTCAGAATCCAAACGCTGCCTAAGGTCAAATGAACTTCACTTCTTGTCTCCCCAGCGTATTCTGGAAAAGGGCCTTTGACCTGCTCTGGATTTATGTCTGCTCCCTGGCATCGGAGGCGAAGTTTGCAGCTCTAGCCGAGTGCGTGAGAGGAGTGTACCCCTCAGTATCGGAGCCCAGCATTGAAAGCAATGCCCTTACAGTATTGAAAGCAAGACAGAACAGCAGCATTACTCAAAATAGCCAATTACTCACCAAAATGTCTATCAAAAGGTTAAACGAATAAGCGAAACAGTCTATACATACCAATTACAATCCAGCCTTCAAAAGGAAGGAAATTCTAACATGATACCAAATGGGTGAACCGTGAAGGCATGAGGCTAAGTAAAACAAGCCAGTCACCAAAGGATAAATACTGCACGACTCTAAAGGAATCCAGAGCAACCTAACTCATACAGATAAAAAGTAGAGCTGGTTCCCGGGGCTGAGAGGAGGGAGTAATAGGAGCTGCAGTTGGGGAAAATGGAAAAACTCAGGAGGCAGGTAGGTGTTGGTGAAGACTGTACACCAATGTGAATGCACCTAATGCCACAGAACTACACTCCTGAATAGGACAAAATGTACATTTTACCACAGTAAAAAAAAATTTTTTTGAAAAGAATCAAGAACTTTCAGTCTCAACACAAAATATTACCCTGGCAGTTCACTACATTTTAAAAGTGCCTGCTATTCTCACCCTGGTTTAAAAAGTTCTTAAAGTTTCTATACTTAAAGATGCTTTTATTTTAAAAAAAAAAAACAATTTTTAAAGTATGATTAAAGAACAAGAGTCTGTCAAAACTGAGCAGATTTTGAAAAAGATGTAAATGGAATTCTAGAAGTGAAAATAATGCCATTTAAATTAACAACTCAGTGGATGGGTTACATAACATATTAGACATAGCTGTGTGAGATTAGCAAACTGGAAGAGCTGAAGAAATTACCAAGTGGGAGATACAAAGTATTAAAAGCCACAGGAGGCTGAGGATGTAACTTGATGGTAGAATGCTTGCCCAACACACAGGATGTCCTCAGTTCAGACCCCAGCTCCACTAAAGAAAAGGGTGAGGAGATACAACGAATAAGTCTAATATATATCTAGTAAGAATTCTGAAATAAGAGGACAGGAGGCATAGAGCAGCATTTAGAGTGCTTGCCTAGCAAATGCAAGTCCCTGAGTTCCACTTTCCAGCACTACATAAACCAGGCATAGCGGCACACACCTATCATCCTAGCACTCAGGAGGCTGAGGCAGGAGGATTGTCCTAGCCTCAAGGCCATCCTGGGCTACACAGTAAACGCAGGACCAGCATGGGCTACAGAGCAGGACCCGGTCTCTAAAAATAAAAAAAGAGTTCTGAAAGAAGAAAATAAAAGTGAAAGAAGCAAAAATTCAAAGAGACAATGATGAAAAATTTCACAGAAAAATAAAAGAAATATAATCATCAAAATCAGAATGCCAAAGGGGGGAATCTAAGACAGGTAAGATCTTCAAAACCCTGGGAAGAAGAGACGTAGCCTACATCAAAGTAATAAAACTGATGGCTGATTTAAAGGCAGAAGACATGAGAATAATACGCTGGGAAAAAGCTGTCAGTCTAGATTTGCACAGCCAAGTAAATTATCTTTCAAAAGAAACAGCAAAATAAAGACAGTTTTCAGGTGAATAATCATAGGGTGTATATACTGCACAAAGCCCCCACTAAAGAAGGGAAATTACCAAAAGCAAAGTCTGGTCAACATTTCTATCTCAAAAGTAAATGATGGGGGTGGAGGGGACTGCAGAATAATTTCTAACTTGTGAGCTGAAAAAAATCAAGACAACAAAATCTTAGATAATAGAAATTCAAGTATTTTAAGATATCTTTATTATTCACGAGGAAAGAAAGGGTGCTAATTAAGACTCTGAAGATAAATTTCCACTGTAAAAAAATTTTAGACTAGAAATATCAAATGTAACTTCCAAAGTAGCAGTTATGGTCTCCTGAATCTCATTCTCAATCTATTACTCTTACATTTGATAGGTCACCTGAAAAACAGTGCCTCTCTCCTTTCTGGTAAGAAATACAAAGCCAGGCCAGCATCTGGCATAGTGTGTATTCACTGAGGACTTGGTAAGATAAATTGGCTATTCCAGAGTTCTGCTTCACAAATACATCACACTGAACTCACCTGGAAGGCTGATTCTATCTTACCATTTTAATGGTTGGCTTAGCTACTTCTTCACTTTTTTAGAAAACAGAATAATGAATGTTTGGGCTAAAACCCTAAACCCCAATTCTTGCTTCTAAATTAAAAAACAGTAACAACAACACATATTTTTCTCACTACTGCTCTAAACAAAAGAGATAGCATTGAAAATTTAAGCTGAATGCATGCCTGTAATTCCAGCTATTTAGGAGACTGAGCTAGGGAATGCTGGGTGCCCATAAGTTTGAGGGCAGCCCGAGTAAGAAAGCAAGAGCCTATCTAAAAAAATTAAGTAAAATAAAATAGACGGTTGGGCTGGGGATACAGCTCCCTGCTGGAATACCTAACTAGCATGTGTGAGGCTGGTGCGCACACATATGCACGCGCACACACACAAACACACACACACGGTTGTTTTTAATCATGAGAAACTGGCAATCAAAGGTTCAGACATCTAAAACTATGAGTGATATTTTCCCTGCAGTTGGTAAAACTGTATATTCCACAACATATGGAATTCTACTGAAAGCTTTCATTGGCATTTTGCCTTGTTGAGTCAAAGAAGCTATGCTTAGACATTTTTCAAAAATCAACACTGCCTTTTCATAGATTAACATTTAAAATACGACTTAAAAGCCATTGGAAAGAATATTAATGATAATAACAAACTCAATGAGTTCTTAACTACATGTCAACAACAGTTTTAAACTTTTTTTGTTTCTGTTTGTTTCTTTTTTTAAACAAAGTCTCATTCTATAGCCCCGTGCCAGGCCTTCAACTCACAATCCTCCTGCCTCAGCCTCCCAAGTACTAGAACAACAGACTAAGCTTAATTCTTAACCATCACATGCTACTGTACCCCAAGATTTTGTTGTTCCCATGCTGATTTACCAGGTTCTACACGACATCTAACATCCAACTTTGGAACATGCCAGCTCATCTTGGATGCATTCTGCCAAAGTTGGCTAGTCTACTTATCTGCAAAGGATCAAAACTACCAGAGAATTCCAAATCCGTATTTTATATTTTATTTCACTAACACATTCTCCACAATTCTACATTGAGCTGGACAATTTTATCCCCACAAGTTCTCCAAGATGTGCCTAGTATGTAATGGGGGGTGGGGGGGGGGGGCGGGGAGAGGAGTCCTACTGTATTCAACAACCGAAAGCTACTTTCCCATTTGGTCACCAAATTTCACCAAGACATACCCATAGCATGACATATACTGGATCCTTCTATAGAAGCTTAAAATAGCTTTTGGTAGAAAATCACCAAACAGTCCTCTGATTTTTTTACTCAACAGATACTTCTCAAAACCATATTCTGTGCCAGGCAACATGATGGGTTCTAAAAGCTCAGGGACAAACATAGCAGTCAATATTTGCCCCTGGAGCTCTCGTGGGGAGAAAGACACTAAAAAGTAATAATCACACAAATAATTATAATTGTGAATAGAAAAATACCTAAGACACGTAACAGAAGGAACTACCCTAGTTTAGAGGTAGTCCAGGAAAACATGGCTAAAAAAAGATTTAATATGGAATCTGAGGATTAGTGGGAATTACCCAAGAAGTACAGAAGAGCTGTACAGTAAGAAGGAACAAGGGTCCTCAAAAAACACTGTGCTAGCCAGGCGTGGTGGCATATGTCTACAATTTTACACTCCGGGAGGCTGAAGCAGGAGGATTACAAGTTTGGGCCCAGCCCGAACAATTAAGTGACTTAGTGAGCCACTGACTCAAAAACAAAGGGAGAGAGCAAAGTCAAGGTCTGTGTTCCATACCCAGGAAAAAGGGAGATGGAAGAAGAAAAACAGTAAGACAAAACAATAACTACCACCCGAGCATAAGCGTATCATCCCAACATTTCGGGAAGGCTGAGACAGGAGGATGGCAAGTTCGAGCCCATCCTGGGCAATTAGCAACTTAGACCCCAGTGAGCCTGGAATACCACAAGTGGACAGCAATTGAGGCCAATGCTCAGAAGTTTTCTCCTGACTGTGAGTGGCCAACTGTGCCTTATCACATTTCCCCACGTCACCACTATGTGGCAATTTCTCCAGAACAAAAAACAGTTAAAAAAAAAAAAAACTGTTATCTACAGCACTAACAGGTAACCCCTGAAGAGAAATAACTTCCTTCTGCAATAATTTCATTGGTGGAAATTAAGACAATGAACTGCTTGTAAGATTATGCTTTCATCTGTATTTGAAGCAACCTGAGACCAGAGACCACGTCTCATACCCAGGTGTCGTTCACAACAATGCACACAGCTAGAGCTTGATAAATTTTACTATTTGGGAAGAATCAGAGGGTGAGAAGTTTAAGTGTTGCACTTACATATTTTTTTCTGTCCAAGATTTACTAGCCCATTTTTTTAATCTATTAAAATTGTCTGAATAAAAACATGTTGTCCTACGTAGTAGATTAAAAAGAGAGAGAGAGAGACAGAGCGAATCGGTTCCCCAGGGATGGGATGGGGACACAGAGAAATGAGATAACAGATGCCCTCAACTCCCAACTCGGGGAACAAATGCGCCGTTTCTCTTTCTTCACAGAAAGCTTACTTGTGGGAATAATTTAAGCTTATTTCAAAAGAAGGAATGACTTTAACTTGGACTGTGGCCAGCTGTGGTAAGAACTGCAGAGAAATGCAGCCACTTTCCCCTTAAAAGTCATTCAACTGGAAATTTTACCAGCAGCAAATTCTCTAGGGGCCCCAAACTCCATTTTGTGCAAACTTAACAATACATGTAAAACATTCCTAGCTCTAAGATACGCTACGCATCCTTCTCAGCACATAAATACTCCACACTCACACCAATCCAATGAGCTGACTCTTTTTCTTTAGATTTTAAAATGCTTTCCATCCAGGGCCAGTAATCACAGCACTCTGGGAGGCTGAGGCAGAAGGATAGCAATTTGAAGCCCAGCCTGAGCAACTTAAGGACTCAGCAAGACTTTGTCTCAAAGTCAAAAATAAAAATGGGCTGGTACTGTAGTTCAGTGCTGAAGGCCCTGGGCTCAATCCCCACTTTCTATTATGTTACATATTCTTTATACAGAATGTTTTTTTTTATGTAGATAAGTCATTCAATGATTGCATTCCAGGCAAGTCTTTTAGAATATTTTGATTGTTTTCCCCAGCTTTTTCTTTTTCTGGAAAGCTTATTTCTCCTTCACTGGATATCTTTGTATGACTTGTAATAAAATTTCTTATTGAAATGTATGTATATAGGAAAAAAACAACAGCAACAAAGTGACCCTAATGAGCTGATTACTTATAGGAATGACGAAAGAGTTTTCTGAAATCTTGAGTCCAAAAAATAAAAATATGTGAACACAACATAATGTTATTTACAAACCTTTTTTAAAAAAACCCAGACAGCACTGAGCTGTTCTCAGTGGCATTGTGGTATTTCTTTGTTTGTTTTGTTTTTTCCTGTCAGAGTCTTGCTAAATTGTCCAGGCTGATCTTGAACTTGAGCTCTTTCTGCTGCAGCCTCTCAAGCAGCTGGGATTGCAGGCAGGAGGCACTGTGCCCAGAATGTTTCTCTTTGTGACTCCCTTGGTGTTTGGTAGACAGCAGTAGCTGAGGGCAGGAGGAGAACCACCAGGCCTCCCAGGATGGGCAAGAGACAGAGAGTTATCTTCATCATGATGAAGTAATTACCTAAAATGACCAGTTCTATCTACCAAAGTACAACATACTTATCTAGGGAGTCCTGGAGCAACAGACTATGATAAACACAGCCTGGTTATATCAAGAATATGCCCTTAATATATCCACCATCAAATGAGAGCACCCGAGAAAAGAGGGATGAGGAAGAAAAACTACAGTCATCCAGGACTTGTGATCCAGTACATGAGGATACAAATCTACAAAGTCTTTACCAAGGGAAAGAAAGTAGTGAACTTCTAATATCCCAAAGCAATGAACACCCCACCCCCACCCCCACCCCCACCCCCACCCCCGCAATTTCCCCATTTCCCAACCAATAAGTCCCCTTTTGTTCAATACTCCATCAAACTTTAGGAATCTTAGGCGATGAACATACTAAAACAAATTCAATGTTTATTTGACTGCCCTTCCTTTCTTTCTCCCTATCTCTTTCTTTCCTTCCTTCCTTCTTTTGGAGGCAGGCTGGACTTCCTTCCTCCAACTCCAGAGCACAGGGATTTAGGCATGCATCCCAAACACATGTGGCTATCACCCATGTCTTAATGTAAAGACATACTCTTTCAGAACCTAAGGTATTATTCTGAAGTTATTTCATTCCACACTTACTGCAACAGTACTTGGTCACTGAAAGCACAGCTCTCTGAACAGCATATGGCAGAGAAACCAAGGGGGGTTAATACAGACTGGGTTCCCTAACCTTTCTTTACAAACTCAGGAGCAGGGTAGTGAATTAAAGGTGGGTTTTTTGTTGTTGTTGTTGTTGTTTTTTTTTTAGTAGTGGGAAATAATAAGACTCAGAAATCTACATACAATATTAAGGGAAACACAAATTGGTTTGGCGTAAAGAGAAAACACGAGCAAGAACAAGTAAAATACAAATCATGAAGATACACTGGAAAAGGCTGGGAAACACTGAGGGAAGATCTTCTAGGTTTTCAAAAGCAAAGCCCAGCAAGAGTAAGGCCCTGGGTTCGATTCCCTGGCACCACATAAACCAGATGTGGTGCACGCCTGGAATCCCAGCATTCGGGAGGCTGAGGCAAGAGGACTGTGACGAGTCCAAGACCAGCCTGGGTTCCATAGTGAGTTCAGGACCAGCCTGGACAAGACAGCAAGAGCCTGTCTCAAAAGAAAAAAGAAACAAAAAAAATTCCCTTATATATGAATGCCAACTTCCTTCCACAATATGCCTTTTCCATGATTTATGAGGAAAAAGATAATAGCCTTCTTCTCCACTGCCATTCCCAATGGAAATAGTATGTACAAAAACATGGCTGAAAAAATACAGAAGCAACCTGACTAATTCAAAATATGTTACCTGAATGTATGTGACCTAATATTATCTAAATGCGTATCACAAAAATTCTGCATCCCATGTTAAGTGCAATACAAGGGCAAACAAAGCTTCCAATGGGAAGTTACTTCTCCAACATTTCAACTATCTTTTCTTGGTATTCCAGTCACATTTTTTTCTTTTTTTTTTTGAGACGGGGGTCTCACTCTGTAGCCCATGCTGATCCTGAAATCAGGACAATCTGCCTGCCTCAGCCTCCTGGGTGCTGGAATTACAGGCTTATGCCACCATGCGCGGCTTCATGTGGTACTGGGGAAGTGAACCCACAGTCTTGTGCTTGGAATATAGGTGCTTTAATTACCGTGACATTCCTCCAGTCCGGTATTCTGGAGTCTTAATACAAACTTAAAACTTCCCTCAGAAAGCTCACTCTGAAGGGTTTATACTATGTAGATACTGATGGGAGGGGCATCATAAAAATGCTGAGACAGAACACTACTTTTTCTAGTCCTGTCCCCATTTCGGAAGGTTTAAGGTTAGACTTGCCTGAAATAAGTATCTACCTGAATCAGTATCTCATCAAGAGTTCTTGAGCTCCCCAAAAAAATCTAGATAGAAACAAGTTAACCTCTAATACTTCTTCATTAAACACTGTCTACCTGATACTACCTCAATGCTGATTTATTATGAATTTATAAAAATATATTCCATTGTCACCACCATGACATAAGTTTTAATAAAAAAAAAAAAAAGATTAGGCTCAACTCAGCCAGAAAGCAAAAAAAAAAAAGAACAATAGATGAACTTTATGATATCTTTGTCTCTCGCCATATGGTTCAAGGAAATAAAGATCTGTAACGAGGAATTCATCACTCACAACATGAGGCTCCACTGCTACCAGCAGAGTTCCAAAAAATATATCAACACCTGGTGTAAATCATTAAATTTTAAAAAGGCACTCCCGAAAAGAGAATGTAAAAATTCAAATGCCACTCCAGATAGGAGGCAACACAGCCTCACGTTATGAATTTAGTAAGTGGCCTGCATAGTTGAAATGACTCTGAAACAGAAAAACCACAACCCAAAATAGCCGGAACACTTTTGTTATCTCAAACAATGGGCAGCTCCCCACTCATTCCTCCCTCTTCTGCATATGCTGTGTGTTTCAGTGGAAGCCTCTGGTGAATCTGATGAGACTTCAAGTTTGGCTGTACCAGATGTTTGAAAGCTGGGGATGGGAAATAATGCACAATAATTCCTACTATTTCATACATAAAAAATGAATGCCACGCATATGTTCGTTCAATTCAAAATCTTGTACTGTGCATCTACACCTAGAATAGACGTGGTCCCTGTCAGCCACCATGGAATGTATGACCTCCTAGAGAAGACAAACACTGAACAAGTCTGACAAGTGTCACGCCAGAGCATACACATGTTCTACCAGACCGTAGGCTATGGATAATGAAGATCTTCCTATCTACAACTTTCCCAGGGGCACAGTGAAAAAACAGAAAGTTGTCAGAAGGCTCCTAAAAAGATGCTTTTTGAGTTTTAATACACAAAAACCATGTGTACTGTATAACTATATAAATGATCAGTAATTAAGTGCATAAAATGACCAGGCTGCTTTGCTTTTAAACAAATACACAAAGAAACAAATTTAAAGAAATATTTGAGGCTGGAGGAATAGCTCAGCAATTAAAGCACTTGCCTAGCAAGCTTGAGGTCCTGAGTTGAATTCCCCGGCACCCCATACACTGGGCAAGATGGCACATGGCTGTAATCCCAGCATTTGGGAGACTGAGGCAGGAGGACTGCCATGTGTTTGAGACCAGCCTGAGCTCCTGTATTACACAGTGAGATCCTGTCTTTAAAAAAAAAAAAGAGTCCTAACTTCCTAAAAGGAGTTTCCTTGATGCTATCCTTACTCCTTGACTGCATCAGGGAAGTCAAACCTAAGCTACTGTTGTTGTTATTTTGTCCATTTAGAGTTACACCGATCTATAAAATAGCTCTAGAAAAGCCAAATTTTCCACGGTTTACCTATAAACAAACACATAAATTGAGGCTCCAATAAAATTCTAAGTATAGTTATAGGAACATAACTTCCAGAAGTCTGCTATTCGGTAGGTCACATGAATATATATTTTTGAAATTAAAAATCACATCCATTTCACTCAAATCTTTTGATCGGGAGACACAGTTTTTCAAATGAAACAAGATTCCCCAAAGAGCCAACAAATTTACTTCAAATACTATTTAGTTCTAACAAGCTTCAAGCTAAGTGACACGTACAATGTTTTCTTTATAAAGTCTTCATCAATTTTGCAAGAGTAAATACTTCTTTCAGTCCTAGGAATTGAACCCAGGGCCTCCCTCTATACCAAGCTATATTCTGACCCTTTTTGTTTATGATTTTGACACAGTCTCACTATGTTGCCCAGGCTGGCTCCAAATTTGAGATCCTCCTGCCTCCATCTCCCAAAGCACTGGGATTACAGGCATGTGACACATACCAGGTTGCAAGTATAAATACCTTTGTGCTGATATGTATCTATTCTTACTTCTCAGAAAGAAAAAAGAAGAAAAAAAGAAGGGAGAAAAGAATAAAAATGCAGTGAGATTGACTATGGCTATGAAAAAAAATTTACCTTATCATCATCCAGGACCTTCCTACAGGGTGCGCCAACACCAGCCTCTAACAGGTTACTGTTGGCAGGCATGGAACAAACAGAAACTCTATGACTAACAGCATTCTATTGCTTCTGATTCTAGACAGAAAACCTCGACCAATATCTAATAACTTCCTTTTACATGATGTGAAATGGTGGGGTAAAGGAAAAAAAACCCACCAGAAGATCTGGAATGAGAGAGCCAGAGTTTAAAGCCAGGCTAACCCCCTGAGGGTATGGTGCTGAATTTCTCCAGACTAGTTTCCTCATCCAAAAATAAAGGCCACACAGTATGTGTCCACAGAATCACGAGGAAATCAACTACATGAAAGCATTTCAGTAACTATAAAGAATTGCATAAATGTTATCAATTTGTTAATAGAGGAAATACATGTCAGTTTTAAAACTCAGAAACTATTAAGAAGAAAAAGATCACTTGAGGCTGGAGGAACAGCTCAGCCGTTGAGAGCACTTGCCTGGCAGGTGCGGGTCCCTGGTTTGATTCCCTAGCACCACGTAGGCTGGGTGTGGTAGTACACACGACACACCTGTAGAAAATAAACAGGAACTAATGGCCTGTACCAGTGGGCCTAGCTCAACTTAAAAAAAGATCACTAAGAAGCCTAATAAACACTGTTTTTATTTAAAATAAGTATGTCCAACAATAACAAAAGAAAGTAAAGCAAAAGTAATTCGGATATTAGTATTAATAATTACAACAAAATTGATTGTAGACACAGAGCAAGACCCTGTCTCAAAAAAAAAAAAAATGACTGTTGATCCCTTTTCAAATGAGAGCTGCCAGGCCAGGGACATAGCTCAAGGATTAGAGCATTTGCCTTAGGAAGTGCAAGGCCCCAAATATGAAACCCCAGCACCACGTAACAGCTGGGCATGGTGGCACATGCCCGTAATCCCAGCACTTGGGAGGCTTAGGCAGGAGGATTGTAGTGAGTTCTAGGTCAGCCTAGGCTACATAGTGAGTTCAGAACCAGCGTGGACTACAGAGCGAAACCCTGTCTCAAGGGAAAAAACGGAGCCATGCTGCCAAGCTCAGTAGTACATACCCACCATGTGAATGGCATGGGAATCTGAGGCAAGAGAATCACAAGTCTGAGCCCAACCTGGGCACATTAGCAAGATCCCGTCTCAAAAAAAAAAAAAAAAAAAAATTGTATCCCAATACAAAGGCCCCGCATTCAACACTCAGCATTCCCCTAAACACATAAACACAAAAGGGGAACAGAGGGGCCTTTCCCGTCTATCAGTTTAAAGTGGAGACAATACTACCATTTGTCCCAGAACTACTCCCAGGAGCATGATATATGGGTGAGGCCCATAAAAGTCAAGGACACAGAAACTCCCAAAATAAATACTTCATGAGTCCAAGGAGTAGGTACAACCCATGCCCTCAGACGCATTAGGGGAGGCCAAGTATCCGAAACCCCATTAATAAAACTGACATGGCCGTAACGAGCACATCAAAGACTGACAGTGTTCTATACACCACTTCCATGGGAAAGAGAAGCTCTACGCCACGCTACACAAGGCCCGGGGTTGGACTTCCAACTTTTCCACACTGCTTCCTGAGCCCCGTCCTTGGAACTTCTACTTTTCATCCCCCACCTCCCTTTCCCACCTCCTCTCTCTTGCTTTCTTATTGCACTGCACCTGCTCTCTGCGTTTACAATGGTCTTCTTCCATTCGATTTATTATTATTCGACAACAACAAAAAAACACATTCCAACATCTGCTATACCACAGGGGAATACTGATAACAGTACAGACTAAGTGAAAGGAAACAGTCACAAAGGCTCCATGTTCTACAATTCCATCTACAAAAAAATTTCCAGCATGGGCAAATTCACAGAAAATAGACTAGTCCCAATCTGTATTCAGGCCGGTTCAGAACCCAGGTTGGCCTAGAGATCACAGCAATCCTCCTGCCTCAGCCTCCCAAGTGGTGGGATTACAGGCAACCCTTCCCCTCCTACTCTTCTGGTCCATCTTGTTTTACTGGAGTCTCCTCCTGTTTTTGTTCATCTGGTTTTATGGGGTAAGGCCTTCGGCTAAGTTGCCCCCAGGTCACGCACTGACTTCATCTTCCATTTCTCCCCAACTTGCCTCCTGCGTCACAACCAAGACAACGCACATACTAAAGGAGGAAGGAACTTACAAACACCCTTGGTTTTGGCTACTTATCCACACAATTCCGCCCACTTTCTCTCTGCGAATTCATACCTACCACTCATCTCAAATCCCTTCTTTTGGGAAAAGTCCTTCAACTCTATGACATGTTGGGAAAAGTATGTTAACATTTGTTTCAGGTTACAACGGGCCTTATTTCTTGTGTATTTGTCTCAGGGTCTACTACAATGTTTCCTGTCTCAGGCATATATCACAATCATCTATGGAGCTTCTTAAACATACAAAGTCCTTGACCCTAACACTGGAGAGCTCCAAAGAAACTCTGATGAAAGCTGGACATCTTTATATCTAAAATGCCCCACCGGTGATTCTCAAGCAAACACTAAGAATCACTGATTTATTACAATACTCTTTATAAAGCAGACCCTTCAATGATTATTAATCCATGGTATGAAATCTCATAAATAACTTCTCTAAATAGCCTAACCAGATATCAGCGTTCCAAGGGCAACATGTGGTTTGAAGATTTCATTTCCTGAAGTACTACATGGAGGGCCACTATTACCTTGTCTATTCACATTGTTTCCCGGTTGTTGAAAAATGAAGGCCTGGAACGCAGCCATGTTAGACAACTCTACGTAAGAATGCACGCTAGAGTCTTCGATTAAAATTCACTCCATAAAGAGCACAACCATACACAACTGAACATTCTGAATGAATACAGCATTCTCACCAAGTAGATTCTCACTAAAAACTGTCCAAAGGGAAAATCAGGAATTTGGTCTGTGGTATCTTCCCATCTACCTAGCTACCAAACTCCTGAACCACTTAGGACCTTCCTGAAAGCCTAAGGAAATCGTCCAGCTGGAAGTGCCCCCAAGTGCACTATCATACACCAAACGGATAAGTAATTCACGTCCGGCCCACACCCACACGGTCACCTCCCAACCACTCTGACACACACTAGTTACACAGCTCACTGAGGGTGCAGTACAAACTTTTTCCACAGTTGCTTCTCACAGGCAGTGGCAGCCTGACTCACCCACCCTGAGTGGGACATTAAGTATGACATGATCCAGAGGGGTGTTCGGAGGCTGATCTCAGCACCCTCCCCGGGTCACTGATTCCACAAGGCCTCTCGCAGGAGCTCCATCTTGATCCTGCCAGGAGCAAGGAGGAAAGCTCCTCTCACCCCACCCCCGTCCGGAAAGGCCTCCGCCGGAGGAAATTTTCTGACAGCAGGTAGCACCAGGTGGAAATCTTTACCGCAGAAAATGAAACGAAAGGCGGCGAGGTTAGGCGAGAGGGAAAATGGGGCTCGTGATCGGGAATAACTACATAAAGATGTTTGCGAGCGCCTAAGGTGAAATGCAGGGAAGCGGGCAGCCCGCACAGTGACCAGTAAGACGAGACAGGGCGCGACGCGGGAGCCCCTAGGAAGGGTGGGTGGGTGAGCCAGGTCTCTGAGTTAGGGGCAGAAGTACTGGAAGGAGGAACGGCGTCGCTCAAGTAAGAATCCCGGGAAGGAATGGCAGGGACTCGGTAAGAGAACCGCCCCCACACACAGGCAAGATCGAGGCGGCCTAAAAAGGAGCTGAGAGCTAGGTGGGCACTGTGGGCGACGACAGCTCGCCCAAGGGAAGGGGCCCACGAGACAGCCTAAGACCTGCCATTTATTAGGAGCTGGCTACATATGCCACGCCGGGCACGCCATACAGAATTTCCTCACTCAAAATTCACAATACACACGCAAAAGAGCCTTTATTACGACCGCTCCCATTTTATAGACGAGGAAACTGAGGCCCGGGGAGACTGGGGCTCGCTCAAGGTCACAGAGCGGGAGAATCGCACTGCAGCCCACCGCCTCCAGCGCCAGACCCCGCACGCGAAGGCGCGAGCAGACGGCGCCAGAAGGGAAGCGGAGCGCAGCGCGGCACTCCAGGGACGGCTCCCGCCCCGCGCCCGTCCCAGGCCCAGCTCGCTCACCCGGACGAGGTTGCTGACGGCCGCCTGCACGGCGGCGACGGGCGCAGTGAGGTCAGGGATGGCTTTGCCGTCCACCTCGCCCTCCTCATGCATAATCACCAGGTGCGAGATTTGCTGCGCCACCGGCTCCAGAATGCTCTCAATTGTGCGCGTGTGAAACACCGGCATCGCGGCGGCGAGCGGGGCGGCGAACCGCAGGCGACAGAAAACTGGGATCCGCTGGGCCGGGACCCGGCTGAGAGACAAGACTCCGAGCCGCGACTACAGAGTCGGGGCTTCCCTCGGCGTAACCAGCCTCACGGACACCCCGCCCCCTCACGTCGCCGCACCCAATGGCAGCGCCACTCGGAGCCGAGCCGGCATCCCTATTGGTCTATCTTAGAAATGCTCCGCCCCCCCACCGCTGCCCCGCCAAAGTCCCGCCCCGCCCCCATTCCCAAGGGAGGGGCCAGGGATCCGGGCTGCGCCGCAGGAATTGCGACCGGATTCCCGAGCCCTAACGCCGGGCGCTCCTTATAAGGGCATGGTGGGAGCGGAGCGTGCGGCGGGCCTAGCTGGCCCCGCCCCCCGGGGGGCCGCCTCCCGCCTTGGACCCGCAGAGCTCCGCCCCTCTGCAGAATCACCTCAGGGGGGCGGGGTCTGCTCACCTCCAGCAGCCCAGGCGTCGGCGGAGACCGGCGGGCGGGACTCGCCCAGCCTCGCCTGCAACTTTTCTCAGGAGACTATCAAAGTACTCCTTCCATTCCCTCTCGGTCATGCATCGAAACGAAAAAGGCTCAAGCAACACAAGGGCGCCGAGGAACGTCAGTGACCCATGGATTTACACAGACTGCTCGCCCCTGCCTCCCTCAGACACATCCACCGGTAACAGTTAGGTGTGTAATCTTAGACTTTTGTCCGTGCATTTACTGGTTCGTACATTTTTTTAAGTCAATAAGACTAAACATTTCCCTACAACTAAGCGTTTTTCACCCTTTACTAAACTTCCCAAGGCTGGAGGAACAGCACAGCTGTTAGAGTGCTTGCCCAGCAAACACAAGGCCCTGGGTTTGATCCGCCAGCATCATGTAATAGGTGGGCGTGGTGGCTCACACATGTAATTCCAGCCCTTGAGAGTTTGAGGCAGGAAGATTGCTGTTAGTTCGACCTGGGCTACTTAGTGACGCTCAGGACCAGCCTAGACTACAGAGTAAGACTCTGTCTCAAGAATTAATTAATTAATCAAAAATAAAAATTCTTGTTTATCTCTTAGAGGTAGTAAGCGGAGGTCTACCTAATTCTTTTTAATGATTGCATGATATTTCATCGCATGAACCGAAACAACTTAAACGACCAGCTGCCTAGTCATCGCCTCGTGTTGAGTTTTAGTTTTTGTTGTTAAAAACAATCTTGACACCTGCAGGGTGGTACAAGCCTGCAGTCTTAGCTACTCAGCAGGCTGAGGCAGGAAGATCACTTGAGCCCTTAAGTTTGAGGCCAGTCTGGGCAATATAAACTACCAATCAAAAAGAGTGTGAGAGAGAGAGAGAGAGAGAGAGAGAGAAAGGGGGAATTTGCATGAACATCGGTCTGCTTGCCTCTGTGTTGCTGTGTGTTTATCAAGGACAGAAGCCTACACGTGAAGTGAAAATGCAGAAAGTTGTACATTTTGCATATTTGTATATTTATGCGATAGGCAAGAACAAATTATCCTGTCCCCTTACCGTGTGCTTTAAGACATCTTCTGTGTGTCTTACTAACCTCAAATTCCTTTTTATGCAAGCTTCCCCATTTTGGGGGGAACAGTTTCATTAATACCTCTAAGCAAAAGATCCTCACATTGAAAAGAAAGTATTTCCCAAGGACCTTCATTTTGCAAGAGGCTGAATTCTTAATACATGTTGTCCCAGGGCTGGGCGTGTAACTCAGCAGTGAAAGCTCTTGACTAGCAAGTACAAGGCCCTGGATTCAGTTCCCCAGCACCACATAAACTGGGCATGGTGGTGCACACCTAGAATCCTAGCACTCACAAGGTTGAGGCAGCAGGATTGCCATGAATTCTTCAGGCTAGTCCGAGCTACATACATAGTGAGTTCAGGACCTGCCTAAATCACAGAGGGACACCCTGACTCAAAAATAGTTGTCCCATCCAAATTTTAAAATTAACTTTGTCTAATAGTATATGCCCATTTCTGATGTTCATTTTGCCAAATCCCAAGATATTCCTTCTCATGTCTTCACTGTTGCTTTCATATCTTTACAGTCAGTGAACTTTTATATTTTTTTAAGCTAACAGCTATTTGGTACCCTGCAAGTTCTGGGCACTGGGATAAGTCTTTATGGGGACAAGCCCTTATTGAAATTCAGGTGTATGCAGCACTTACTAGTTCATTCCTTTGTCTTACAAACAAAAAAAACCCCGAAGTTCTGAAATCTGTCCCAGGTTACACATGGGACCAACTACTTCATTTGTGAGAACCATTGCAAAATTAAGATGTAAAAAAAGCAAGGGAGGCAACTGTGACAGTTACTAAAATGTAAAAAAGCTCTTTTTTTATCACTGACCTCTTAGATTGTTTGTTTGTTTACTATTTAATGCTGTACACCCTGGGTAGAAGAGAAGTAAAGACCTTCACAGGAACTTGGGGACCCATGCAACACACTGACTGCCAGGATCCTCCCCCTTTAGCCAGCTGCTGCATGGATTCCATTTCCCAGCCAAGCCAGGTACATCCCCTTCCCACAGGCCTCCCCAGCCCACAGCAGATGAGTGACCTCCAAAGCTATTGCAGCCTCCCAGACTCGATCCATAGCTTACCCTCACTGATCAATAACTTGATCAATAACTTGATCAATAACTTGCCAATCACCACACGTGCTATGACATTGCCTGTTTTGATCGGGAAGAACTACCACCATGCCTCCTCCCAGACACCAGACACCGTAGGAAGCACACACTGAACCCTGACCAAGGCGGGGCAGACAGCAGTAATCACTGGTAAGAATCAGGAAGGGAGAGGCTGGGCAGGGCTAGCAACCACAGGCTAGGGGAGTAAGCAACTGAAAATGCCTCCAAGATAAGTGGTAAAGACAGCAACTGCCACTGTGAGGCCCTTCTGAGTGCAGGGCCATCTGCAGCTATACTGACTGCATGCCCATGAACCAAGCCCTGGTTATACCAGAGCTAACCAAGGTCTGGCAACCACTGACTCTTCATAACTAAACAGCTCCCTGAGAGCCCCCTTCCTTATGGAGTCTGTCATCAAAGCTAATAACTTTTGTCCTCTTTCTCCCCACCAATGCTGACAAAGGCATATACCAAAGCTATTGTTTCTGCCGGTGTTTTGCATTAATAACTAAGTTTAGGTGACAGAACTATGTACAGTTTTTTCTATAATCCCCACTTTGATGATTGTATAGGCATGAGCAGTTTGTCATGTTCTGTTCTATGTATTTTCTGCAAATTAGAAGCAAGATTCAGAAGCTTGAGCCTGTATTTTTTAGCTGTAATGTATCCTCCCTGCCTCAAAACTTGCTATCGGGGCCGTTTGTCATTTGCCATATCGACTTAAAATGCCACTTTGCACAGTCCTTGAGCTCCCTTCCATCCTCCGCCACATCCACATCTGTTCTCCTCTATTATTCACATGCACCCTCTACAGTTGTGTTTTCTTTTGTTTAATACTAGTGGAAGCCAGCCTTGAACTTGCTGCATAGTCCAGTCTGGCCTCGAACTCATGAACTGTCCCAGTCTAACCATACTACCTTCTGCTTTCCCGCCCAGGCCCACAGGCAGAAGAAAGAATGCAAAGGTGGAATCATCCCAGGCTATAATCTCAGCTTTGCTGTTCCAATGAGCTATAAACCTTGCAAGTAACTCTTGTCTGCTCAGATTTCTTTCTTTGTAAAAGTAAAACAATACCATCTTCATGAGCTGATGTAAGGATCAGTGAATGAATTTATGTAAAGCAACCAGGAGACCTTCAGTTAAAGGGGACCACTGTTATTACCAAGGTACTCACAAGTAGACATATCCGCAGCCTCCAAAAATCGTTGGCCAAGCTTCTTTTCAGGTGTTGGTCACATTTCTTTCCCATCTACAAAGCTTTCTAAACTTGCGTTAAGTCTTACCTATTACAGTAGGCAAAATTCTGAGATGTTGTCATGGTTTGAATCTGGAATGCTCCCCAAAAGGCTTGTGTTCCTATGGATACTGTATAGGGTTGGGAGGTGGGGCCTGGCTGGAAGGGGGTGGATGCTTGGGCTTGACCTGGAAGGACAAGTTCGGTTCTGCCCTTCTTCCCAGTCTCTCCCTGTACCACCATGTTGTGAGGATATTGCACCTGGAGCTCTGGCTCTGGCCCTGCCCTGTGCTCCAGCCCTGCCATGTGCTTCCACAATTTTCCAGCTGCCCTCCTGTGAATGGACTGTGACCTTCTGAAACTGTAATCTATAATAAAACTTTCCTCCCTAGGTTGTGGATGTCAGGTATTGAGTCACAGCAAGGAGAAAGTAACTAAGACAGATGTCCCCTAAGGTCTTCCAGCCCTGGTTTACACACTGCGTAATCCCCACAACAATGAACATAGTAGATTTCACTACTGTGATTAGACTATGTTATCCAGCACTGTTGGTCTTAAAAAAAAAATAAGATTATCCAGGTAAGCCTGACCTAATCACATGATCCCTTTTCAAGTATCTCTAGCTGGTCACAGAGACAGAGTACTACTCAATTTCTGATCTTGAGGAGATCACACAAGACTATGTGCTACTCAAATTCCACGCAGGGGGAGGTCATCATAGCTGAGGATAAGGAGTCTATGGGGCCATGGAACTGAGTCTACACTCAGAGGAAGAATAGTGCTTGGTTCGGCAGGCGAGAGGGCAGACATTCCAAACTGAGTCAATCCGGAGGTGGTTGCATGTTCCAGGTCAGTGATTAAATCAGTTGGACTAGAGCTGGACGAATGGCTCAGTGGTTAAACCGCTTGCCTAGCAAGTGATAAGTACCTGAGTTTGATTTCCCAGTACCACATAAACTGGGTGTGATGGCACACGGCTGTAATCCCAGCACTCCAGAGGCTGAGGCAGGAGGATTGCTTTGAGTCCAAGGCCAGCCTGGGCTCCATCCTGAGTTCTGGACCAGATGGGCTACAGAGTGAGACCCTGTCTCAAAAAAAAAAAAAACCAATAATAATAATAAATAAATCAGTTGGACTGAAGTGAATATTCATGAAACTCAAAGATAAGGATAAAAAAGTAAATTTCCATGAATTGTAACCTACAAGGAGAGAGCAGTATTTGCTCTCAGCTGTGGCTGGCCCAACATTACCATGTAATTATTTGAAGATCGCTAAAGATAGGGAACCTTACAAGACATCAAAAAGTTTAGCATTCCTAAGTCATAAATAATTAGAGAAGAGTTTATGATCATGGCTATTATATTACACTCTTTTACGGCATGGGAAACTCGATTATTTGGAATCCATAGAAATTCTGAGTAAGTGAAAAACAAGTATAGCTCTATATAGTCTGAGAAATTGAAATATAGCAACAACTGTCAGTTGTCTGTACAACCAGTGAAAATTTTAGTCAAAAAGAAAGCTGATACACAGTCCAAACCTTCTGTATTTAGTTTCACTCGGGCTTTTGTCCTGTGCTCCTAATGAGTTTTTGAAACAGTTTTGTATTTCAGTTACGTGTTCAGGAGTTTGCTTTGATCTTTCCAATAGCTGCTCTCTACTATAATTTGTGCCCACAGAAGCGAACGACACCTTACACGCACTCAGTGCTTTCCCTGGCTCACCTCCGATGTATGTTCTCTCCCTAGAATGCCTCTCCCTCTCCCACCCTTTCTCCTCTCCCTACCACTTCCTTCCCCTCCCCAAAAGCTGACATACACCTCGGGCCCCACCCAAACCACACAACCACTTCCTCCATCGCTTTTAAAACTGTATAGCTCTGGAAAAAAAATAAATAGGGGTCTCTTTGTTAAAATCAATTTTTAAAAGAAATTTAATGTGAAACCAGATGTGGTGGCACACGCCTGCAATCTCGGCACTCGATAGGCTGAAGCAGAAGGATTGCCAAGAGATGAAGGCCAGCCTGGGCTACAAACGGAGTTCAGGACCAGCCTGGACTACAGAGCAAGACCCTGTCTCAAAATTTTAAAAAAGTGAACTTAATGTGGACTGATGTTATTTTCAGCTTTACATGTTTTCTAGTTTTCACACATTCTGATTACACTTCGAGCTTCTGTGTTGTATGAGAAAACTACAATGAAGTCTATTAAAATTATGTAAAAGTCCAGCTGTTAGAGATAACTGTTATTAACATCTTAATAAACTCTCTTAAAGCCTTTTCCCTGTTCATGCATATTTTTAGATGTGTTCGTTTTTTTCTCAGACCATTTTTTACAGAGATCATTTGCATACCATAAAATCCATGCTGAATTTTGATTCCGGCTATTTCCACCTTAATGTTATGTCAAGAACACATGCCCATGACATTGAATGTTCTTCAAAAATGCAATTTAGAAAAAAATATTCCATATAACCTTCCAAGTGTGCAGGAATCATCAATTATTTAATCATGCCCCTATTACTGGACATCTGGGCTGTCTCCAACTTTTTATTATCATAAATAATGCCTTAAAAATATCTTTGAGTTTTTATTTGTAGAAGTATTTAATTGTTGTTTGAAGACATTTGTTTAGAGGGACAAATATTATGAGTTGCCCACCCAACAGACACTCCCTCTTTCACCCTTACCTTATAGAATACAATATTCTTTAAAGTGAATGAGTTATCTGCTGTTACATACAAACGATTTCAAAACAATGATCCTTTACTGGTCTTAGAGTTTCTATATCTCAGAAATTTAGAAATGGCTTAGCTGGGATGCTCCAGCTCAGAGCCTCTCGTGAGAGTCCAGCCAGATAATGTCTGTCACTAAAGCTCAAGTCATCCCCAGAGCTTCATCCTTCATGTGGCTCATACCTGATCTAGGAAGATTCAGGAGGCACCCTCTGGAATCTCTGTTTCTGTGCTGTCTCTCCACCTGGTATAGCAGGCACAGTGGCTTCCTGGTGGCCTTTAGTTCTGAGGCACATCTCCCAAGAGACCAGCAGCTAGACAAAACTGGCAGCATCTTTTCTGCCAGTGCCTTGCATGTCACAGGGGTCACTTCTGGCTGTACCATCCGTAGACTTGCCCAGATTCCAGGGGAAGAAACATTGACACTCCATGCTTTGATGGAGAAGCATCAATATGACATCATAAAGAGGATATTTGGAAAATATAATCTGCAAATGATGGCAAATAGGCTCAGAAAATGTGTCCCTCTACCCAATCCTAAAGGATGCATTAGGATTTTTCTAAAGACACTGCTAGTTATCCGCCCAAAATATATTTCCCCTTCCTTCTAACAAACTTGGCTAAATATACTAAACTATTCAGGGTCCCTTCTGGGTAAGGGTAGCCAAATGACAAATTCTGTCCAAAGAACAAAGTTAAGAGATCTAGGAAAGCTTTTGTTTTTCAGATATAGGTACTTGCCCTTCCTCACATAGAGAAACAGCCTCGAAGGTAGTCCTGGAAAAGCATAAGCCAAAATTAAATGAAATAAGACAAAACAAAAGAAAGAAAAGGATGAACCAATCAATACTGCCCATCTACATGTGCCTATCTTCAGTCAGGTGATTGGTTCAGGAGTGAAAAAATGACCCAATGTGATCGTATGAGAAAGAGTGACTCCCAGATATGGAAACCACTGAAGACGTAATTTCCTTTCCCCTTAAGGTAGGATGCAAGAACGGGGAGCATCGACATCCATTTAGCTTTCATGATGGAATGCTTAGAGCTCTGGGAAACACCATCAGGAACTTACGCTTGGAGGCTTGCCATGAAGGAATAAAGAGACAGGCAGAGATAGGGAGAGAGAAGCAGACTGATCTCAGGGTCTCTCAGTTCCTGATTGTCTTAGTCAGAGTTCTCCAGAGCAACAGACCCAATCAGTGCAAGAGACTTGCAACAAATATACCTCAATATGGAGGGCAGGGGGATCTCCTGTTGGGTATTAAACATACACACACAGAAAGAGTTCTGTCTTCGATTTCACTTTTACGGTTTCAGATATCCAAAGTCAAATGTGGTCTGCAATTATTAAATGGAAAATTCCAGAAATAAGCAAACTGCTAGTTCTCAGTTGTGCTCTCTCTTCTGAGTAAAAGAATAGAATCATGGACCTTTGTACTTTGATGTCCCTTTGTGTGGGATATCAGTGACCTAGTTGTCCAGCACAAGCATGCTGTGTGTGCTACTTGTCTATTAGTCACTTGGCCATCCTGATTGTCAGGTCAACAACACGGTGTCACAGTGCTTGTACTCAAGTAACCTTTATTTTATTTACTTATGACTCCAAAGCAGGAGAGTAGTTATGTTAGTATTTTAAATAGGCTAACTAGAACTGTCAATTACTTCCTTTAAATGAAAACAAGGAAGTTTTTAGGGGCTGGAGGAATGGCTCCGTGGTTAAAGTGCTTGCCTAGAAAGCACTGTGTCAAGTGCCAAGTACCCCATTCCGATTCTCTAGCACCATATAAGTCGGGCATGCTGGCAGAAGCCTGTAATCCCAGCACTCGGAAGGCTGAGACAGGTGGATTGCCATGAGAGTCCAAGGCCAGCCTGGGCTCCATAGTGAGTTCAGGACCAGTCTGGGCTAAACAGAAATGGGGCTCAAATCAAAGGCATTGTGTGGCACAAGCAGCATCACGTGTGCACCACCATACCTGGCTTATGTGGTGCTGGGGAATCGAACTCCGGTACTTAGTATTTGACATAACGCTTGTGAGGCAAGTTCTTTAACCAATGAGCCATTCCTGCAGCCCCCCAACATTCTATTTTAAAAGTGGTCAAGTAGGAGAAAATTCTTACTCAGGATGGGCCTATCTTTTTTTCTTTTGAAGTCTCTAACGACTTGGATGAGGGCCATCCCACGTAAGGAGAGACAATCATCTTTAATAAACCTACCAATTTAAATGTTAATCTTACCCAATAACACTGTCATAGAAACATTCAAAAAAACATTTGACACAGTGTCTGGGCACTGCACAGGCCAGTCAAATTGATATAAAATTAAACAGCACACTAAGCAAATCAATCCCTCTTATGGTAAAAGCCAGTTTGACTTGGGTTTTCTTTCACTTGCAGCCAAAAAAGACTTAATTGATAACGAACATTTAGAAAAAAATCAATAGATCTTTTACATATTTATTGTTTTGAAAACAACAATAACCACAACTGGGGGCATTGTCCAGAGGTTAAAGTGCTTGCCTAACATGCACAAGGCCCCAGGTCTGATTCCGCAGCTCCACATAAAAAATTAGCTAGGCGTGGTGGCGCACACCTATAGTCCTACCACTTGGAAGGCTGAAGCAGGAGGATTGCTGACTTCCAGGACAGCTTGGGCTATACAGTGAGTTCAGGACCAGTCTAGAGTATAGAGTGAGACCATGTCTCAAAAATAAAACAAAATTAAAATAAAATAAAATAAATAAAAGGGAGAAGGGAAGGATTTGTAATTTTGCCATGATATGTATACACACAAAATATTCAAGATCAATATAAACATTATGTATTGCATTTATATATACCAATACAACGAGAAAAAAATTTTAAAAGGACGAAAATAAGAAAAAAGAAACAACAATAATAAACCCATTATATGCTGACGTACTTTAATTAAAAATACTGTGAGTCCCCTAAAGTGTCTCGCAGAACCTCAGGGCTCCCGACCATACCTTGAAAATCATAGGTCCCCTGTCTCTAGCATATTATTTGTAGCCAACATTTTTATTTTTGACTCTGCAGCACCACATCTGCCTTTGTTTGCTGACAAAACTACTTCGTTCCCATAAAGAACCTGTTGGAGACAGTTTAGATGAGGCTGGATACACCCTCTTCCAACTCAGCGGGAGGCATATAACCCATGATTGGCCAGAGATTCTTCTGAAACTCTTGTACTAGACATACATATATATATATATATATATATATATATATATATATTTTTTTTTTTTTTTTTTTTTTTTTTTTTTTTTTTTTTTTTTTTTTTTTTTTTTTTTTTTTTTTTTTTTTTTTTTTTTTTTTTTTTTTTGCTGTGTCATTCTTTGCCCTCCCTCATGGCCAGGTAGGGTTGTGAGTCTTAGATGACAATGACCTTCTTGTCCAGTACATGAAGAAAAACCCTTCTAAGAAATGAAAGACTAAATCCTTGAAAAGGCAATTTGAGTCATAAGCCATAACTGAAAAATCTTGCTTCTCTCTTCTGGTTGTGTTAGTCATTTGACTCATGTTTCTGAACTGAAGAAGCCCTGATTAGTACATACTGCTGACATTTGTACATTAGTCATAACCTTCAGGATCTTAAGAGTAACATAAAATTTTCAGGCAGGTGATAGACCACAGGAAAAATATTTAGAAGTAAGAAGTCTTCCAGATATCTAGGTCAGTCATTCTACCATTTGGCTGTGCCTCAGAGTCCACTAAGGGAGCTCTCTCCAAATACAAATTTCTAGGCACTTCTTGGCATAGTGTGATTCAGAAAGTATGGTGGTAGAATCAAAGAATTTCAATCATAAAATGCTCTTTGTTGAGTATGATGCAGTTAATCCAAGAGCTGGCCATTGTCGAATACTAACCTAGTAGGTTACCAGTTCCACCTGAAGACCAGTTCTTGCTACTGTGTGTTTTTTTGTGCTCTATAAAGAAAACTTACATGGCTTACTACAAGAATGCTGGGATTTTCAGACATTCACTTAAGAGAAATGCCAAAGTGAGTATGTTCTGGTAAAATGACCTTTTTACCTCTCATCCCCCTGTACCTTGCTTGCTGAGGCATTCTCCACCATCAGCTTGAAGTTTCCTCTTGTCCACAGCTTTGCCAATGAAATTGTTAATGGGGTGGCACAAAGAACAACTCTACGCAGCAGCCTCCGACGCCTCGGTATTATGACAACTGCAATAAACATTCAAATGTGCTAACAGCTCTTAATGAGGACATCAACTTGAATGCCACTAGATTGGGAACCAAAAAAATATAATGAATCTGGGAAACTGAGGTGCAATTTTCTAGATAATTATTGTCAGATATTGGCTGATCAGGCCTGTGGTTAGGTAGATTTTGAGAGAATATCTTCATGACAACTACCCCCTCAGAAATATTTTCAAATATGATGATTATAAATGTTTTATTTTTGTAATAAGATGTTACATTTTTCAGTAGAGATATGTGTGTATCATAAAATTTACTTTAAGGTGTTTATAGCTTGCTGATAAATGGGTTGTGAGCCTGGGGTCTTCACACTGAGTTATAACCCCAGTCCTTTTTTTTTTTTTTTTTTTGGTAGCTGGGGCTAGTGAGAGGTGACTGAGTTCTGTCCACCCTTGAGAAAGGATTAATTCTGGTTTCAAAAAATGGATCTAGACTAAAAACAGTGGCTTGGCTTCTATCAGAGTAGGTGTATTAGTTTGGGTGCTTCCAAAAGGCAGAAATTATAGACTTTATAACAAAAAGGATCTATTAGAAAGGCTTACAAATCTGTGGGTAGAGATAGTCCAAGATGGCTGCTCAGCTGTGAAGCAGCTCTCCCTTCTGGGACTGCAGGACAGCCAGTGAGGGGAGAGTTGGCTTCTGATCTTGGTTGTTCAAAGAACAATGGCAAAGACTGGAGCCTGAAGATCAGGACTGAAGAACAGCAACAGGCAGACAGGTGCAAGTCGAGACCAGAGCAATCCTGCGCTGAAGACCTGCGCAGTGTACCAAGTCAGCATCCCGTAAAGATTTCCACAGTAGAGAGTTTGCCTAGAGGAAGAAGCTGTAACAATCTTCCCTCTTCCTTCCTTTTATACCCTTTGAGTTCCAGTTGGCCCTCCCACATCTGGGTGGGTGCTCTTCTCTCACTGGCCAGCCCACAAATCAGTCACATTCTAATTCAGGCTGGTTCTCAATTCCCAGTCTAGGCGTGGTTCCCAAGCCCTAATCCAGGTGTGGTTCCTAATTCCCTCGAGTTGACATAATCCCTTCAACTGTCACCGTAGGGTTGTTATAAAAAAAGCATCCTTTTATGCTGTCTGATTTCCTTTCTTGTCATGAGATCTCTCATCTTTTTTTTTTCTTTTTCTTTTCTTTTTTTTTTTTTTTTTTTTTTTTTTTTTTTTTTTTTTTTTTTTTTTTTTGAGACAGGGTCTCACTCTGTAGCTCAAGCTGGTCCTGCCAAGTTCACTATGTAGCCCAGGCTGGCCTCAGACTCACAGCAATCCTCCTGTCTCAGCCTTCCAAGTGCTGGGATTACAGGTGTGCGCCATCATGCCCAGCTTCATGTGGTGCTCGGGAATCAAACTGAGGGTGTTGAGCTTGGCAGACAAGTGCTTGAGCTGCTGTGCTGTTCCGCCATCCCTTGTCAATACACTTTCACCACATGGTGTTATCCTCCACGCTATGATGTGGCCAGAGGCTTTCACAAGGAGCTATCTAGACAGTGTCACCCCATCTTGGATTTTCAGCCTCTAAAACTGTGAGATGAGTAAACCTCCTCATAAAAGTACTAATAAGCCAGGAGTGGCAGTACACGCCTGTAATCTCAGCATTTAGAAGGCTGAGGCAGGAGGATTGCCAACAGTGTTCAAGGCCAACCTGGGCTACATAGTGGGTTCAGGACCAGCCTGGACTACAGAGTGAGACCCTGTCTCAGAAACAAAACAAAAGCACTGAATTCCTAACTGGACCTGTGTGAGGTGATATCTAAGATGGTACCCACTGGAAATCCCAGGGGTGGCCACCTCGGGTGTGCACCAAGGAAGATGATTGGGCCAAGCCGTTTCCACCCTGGTGGACCCTGCATGATCCCAATACTATCGCTACGAGCACCCAGCGCCTGCCTGCATGGACATCTCGAGGATTGGCTTAATGCATGCTTACATAGACACCACGTCAAATCACCTGCTCTCCCCTCCTTGCCATGTTCTCTCTCTACCCTATATAAGCTTCTGTACTTCCTGAATAAAGTGAGTTCCTGCTTCGACAGACTCCTGGCTGGGTCTGGTACTCTTGGGACGAGGGGGCCCCATGTCGCACACTCACCTTTCCTCTCCCCCTGCCCTTGTGTGGTGGTAAGACCCCCACAGACCTGGTGTGTCAGCCTATAATCCCAGCACTCTGGAAGGCTGAGGCAAGAGGATTGCAATTAAAATTCTGTGAAATTTAGTGACTTAGCAAAACCCCGTCTCAAAATAAAAAAATTAAAAAATGGGCTGGGGACGTAGCTCATTGCAAAGGCTCTGGGTTCAGTCCGTGTTGCCTCAGTTATTCCGTGATGGCAATACTACATGGACTAGGACATTTATTCATTCTCTGCTGTAATCATGTACCAACTTGGCACATGTATAAATATTCTAATATATAAATATTCTCTGTCAAAGAGGTTTAAAAGAGAGCACTAGGCTCCAATGCTATGGGAAGAAAAAAGAAAGAAGACGCTATCATGTGATGTGAGTCTAACAATCACCTCACCACTTTCAGCAAATTTTCGTTATTAGCCTAAGAACCTAAGGCACAGAGAAAAATGAACATAGAACATTCTAGACTGAGCTAGGTCTCACCTTCTAGTTGGCACTTAACACCCATTACGTTTCTCTGATCAATTTTTAGAACACATATGCCCATCGGTTTTACAGAATGCCTCTCCTACTTCATATGGCCTTGTGGGGCTCTTAACTACAGCAGTCTTTTCCCTCTAACCCTCCCTATTACCAAAGTAGAATGAATATGACCCATAGTTAGCCAATCATTGTATCCAACCTCCTTGGCCCTTCAAGACTCGACATGTGACCTTAGCAGGGCCAATCAGAATCCTTCCCTGAAATTAATATGTGGATGTTAAGAGACATTGACTCTCTATTGGAGGTGCTAAGCCTCAGAGATGTGAAACTGGAGTTGTGGGAGCCATTTTTGCCCAGAGGTCTGTCCTGAGTGGGGCAAAGGAGAATAATCTACTGAGGGAGCAGAGCGCAGCGACACACAAAGAGGGAAGCGTGTGACCCTTTGTTAACTGGAGCCTCTGGGTGCAGTCATGCACAAAGCCTGAGCCTGCCCTGCGCCACTCAGATACACAGGCCAATACATTCCCGTTGGATTTAGCTGTGTCAGGTAGTATTCCCCACCTGGATTTGAAAGTACTCAACTTGATGCATGTTGCTATTTCCTGTACCTCACCTGAGAAAAGAAAACAGAGTATTCTAAATGCTGTGTACCAGGTTAGAAAGAAGGCAAAGTTATTAAAATCACCCCTAGAAGCTGGGTGTGGTCACTCATGCCTATAATCCCATCACTTAGGGAAGCTGAGGTAGGAGGATTGCAAGTTTGAGTCCCTCCCTGTAAAACTTAGCAAAACCCTGTCTCAAAAATGAAACAGAGTAAAATAAAATGTGAAGAAGTTGTGTCTCAGTGGCAGAACACTGTGAATGTGATCCCCAGTACTGCACACACATATGAAAATCACTTGAAGAAGAAAAATATTGCTGGGCATGACAGTGCACACCTGTAATCCCAGCACTCAGGGGGCTGAGGAGGCGGAAGACTGCCATGAGTTCAAGGCCAGCCTGGGCACCATAGTGAGTTCAGTACCAGCCTGAACTACAGAGAGAGACCCTTTTCCAAAGAAGAAACATAACCTCCAGCATCAGATCTGTGTGTGTGTGTGTGTGTGTGTGTGCGCGCGCATGCACATGTGCACACACACACGTGTAGTGGGCATTGCCAGGGTTTTAACTCAGGGCCTCACATAATACATAGCAAGAGCTCTATCACTGTGATATACCCAGGCCCCCACCTGGTATACGTATTTGAGGGCACATTTTTAGAACAGTTGACAGTACTGTTGAGTATTGCAGATAGTTATGTTACTATATTTTCTAAGAAAATTATTTTATTTCTCCAGTATGCGATCTATACAAATCTTGCTTTACAAAAAACAAGTTTTAGCAAGACAAGGTGGCACATACCTATAATCTCAGCATTCTGGCAGGCTGAGGCAGGAGAATTCCAAGTTTGAGCCCTGACAAGGCACCTCGTGACTTAGCAATATCCTGTCTCAAATGGAAAAAAAAAAAAAAAAAACAGGAGGAGGGGGAGACTGAGGGAAGAGCACAACATAAAAGCCCTGGGTTAAATTCTAGTGCTGCAAAGAAAATAAATTTTATTTTCATCTTACATTTTCTAAAGATACTTAGTGTTTTAGTGCCCCTGATCTGGTTGTTTTTTATTGGAAGCTAATGAAACAATGTAAGCCACATAGTAAAATTTCTAGAATGCTGTTCATTTTTCAAAGCAAAGGAGACTTTCACGCCATTCTTTAATGTGCTCAGAAGAGATTGCTCCAGAAGTTAAAGTGGACTTACAAGTAAAGTGACCCTCAAGCAGTGTGTTCTAAAAAGTGACAGAAAATTTTGAAAGGTGGATAGGAAATAATATTATCAGACCTGTAGTGAAGCTATCATCTTACCTAGGTGGCCTCAATGCCTGGGTCTTCCAGCCTAGAACCATAAACTTCAGCCATATTTCCACTAATACTAAAACAGATTGTCGGTAGTCATTCCTCTGAATGTCAAATGTCACCTCTCAGCGTGACCTGGGGTGAGGAGGGGCAGCCTATGGGTTAGCCCGGAATAGGCCTCTCCAGGATCCTCCTGAGATCACCAAGCAGGGACACCCTGCACCCCGCTGGTTCTCTCCACGGCTACCCACACCCCAGCATCAGGAATGTGTTGTTATCCTCCCCTCAGGTACTCTGTCCCACGTGTGGCAGTCTCAGCCTGAAATCAAATTAACTTGAACAAAAACGAACTCACGCGTTGCACTAAGAGTATCTTACAAAATTTCAAGGATAGGAGTTGCAGGCCAAAATTTATAATAGACAGAACACAAAGTCTTAGGAAGTGGTTAAGTACTAAGGCAAATACCTTCTATTTTTGTATCTTCTGGGGCCTCATGGCTCCATGGGCACCTGCTCCATTCTTCTCCTTCTGTAGTTTTGTTTTGTTTTGTTCTGTTTTTTCATCCACAGCCTTGAAAACGACTGTCTCAGCCTCAGTTTCCTTCCCATTTTTGTTCATGCATATTCATTAATAGATTTCTTGCATGGTTCGTGCTTGATCCCTCCTTTTCTTTTTCTGACACGAGTGGGGTGTTCTATCACTGAGCTACATTCTCAGTCTTTTCTTTCCTTTTTTTAAATTTTGAGATAAAATCTCAACAAGTTACCAGGCTGGCCTCAAACTTGTGAACCTCCTGCCTCAGCCTTCCAAGTTGTTGGGATTACAGGGAGGAGCCACTATGCCCAGTTTAATACCCTATCTATTCTTTCAGAGGACCCAGACTCAAACATCTAGCATGAATACATTCTGTGTTACTCAGTTAAAAAATACCACATACATCCCAGAGCCATCATTGTATAAGGTAGCCCTTCAACATGAGGTGACGTTCATTCCTGTAGCCCCTGTTATAGTTCTGAGTTCCTTCATAAATGATACATATAAGCAAAACAAAACATAGAACTCTTCAAGAGCAAGCACTAATTTATAGATAGACTGCCTCCTAAATTCAGAGGAAAGAACAAGTTCTATGCAAAGTAGATAAAATGATACACTCAAATGATATCATCAAACAATTTTTTAATCTAAAACAACTGCATTGAGGTTAGCTTACTGTATCCAATTTCCCTGCAAAGAACACTGAAGGAGTACTTTGGGGTTTTGTTTTGTTTTTCACATTTAACAAAACATCTTTATTAAAGAAAGCTTCCTAACTTGTAGTTGGGATTACCCAATAAAATTGAAACCTTAGGGTAACACTTGCATAATGCTCCACCCACCCCTAAAAGTTGACATTCTCACTATATAAAACAGGTGGTCTCAGTGAACTTCAATCCCAGCGTGTAACTACTTGAGGTCTACTTAGTCTAAGCAGAATTCTTTAAAAGTTAACATTGGTTTTTCACTTTGGCAGACTAATGACTGAGGAAAAAATACTTTGGATACATTTGCATCATTTAAGCACACAGTGGCTTCTCTCCCTCCACAGGTATCTGAACTTCACTTTCTGAGTCATATAACTTTTAAGCAACAATGTATTTTCAAGGTCCAGTCTCCATCAAGCAACTCAATGTTCACACATTGTCTCAATTTAAAATCAATCAAAGACAATAATGTCTTTTATTAGTCCGTATTTTACAGAGAAGGAAACTGTGCTTCAGAGAAATTAGAAAAATTTCCCAGAGTTGCTGCACTAAACAATTTCTTTTTCTTGCGAGACAAAGTCTCACCCTGTATCTGTGCTGATCCTGAACTCACTGTGTAGCCAAGGCTGGACTCAAATTCACAGACATCCTCTTGCCTCAGCCTCCTGAGTGTGGGATTATGGACACGTGCTACTACTCCCGGCCAATTTTTAGTGGTGCTAGGGAATCAAATCCAGGGCCTTGCATGCATGCTAGGCAAGCGCCATGATCACTGAGCTATGTCCCCAGGACAGTGCACTTAATTTAAGCAAAGAAATTAAACCCAACTTATCCTCGCTAAGAACTTCACACCTTTCCATTGCTTCCAGAAATGCTGCTGCAAATACAGTTTATTAAGATCTCAGTTAATAACAGACGGAGCACTTAAGTCAACTTGTGCGTGCGTGTGTGTGTGTGTGTGTGTGTGTGTGTTTAGAAATGAATGGACAAAGAGTACTGCGTCCAGGATGTATCTTAAGTTTTTGAGACACTGAGAAAAAAAAGCCTTTCTTCTTCCTCTTCCCCTCTTTGGGGTTTGAGCTTTTCACCGGTACCCTGTCATCATGTCCAGGGTTGAAAAATAAGTGAGTACAAGTTTCTGTCAGATAAAGAAGTTACAAACAGGAACACGGGGAAGTCTACAGTACTTGGAGCATTGCGTAAGAACTGAGGCATCAGCACCACAGTCTGACTCCACAGACAATACAGGGGAGTGGGTGTGTGTTCTAGCTGTGTCCCGGAGAGAGCTCGGTGCCAACAGCGTTCTGATCATAAGCATATTTAGATCTTGGTTTCCAAATACTGTTTCCACACAACAGAACCAGAACTCTCTATAAAATGGCTGACTCAGGGGCTGGAACAGAGAAAATACAAGATGTGTTTGGATCTTCTATGACACCGGAAGTGGAGCGGTGCTCAAAGCGTGATGGGAAAATTTCTATGAGGTATGGTACCCCACCTGAAGGGGCTTCCCTTGGCCAAGTTGGGTACAATCAACATAAATGTTAATAGCTGGCTTGTTGGCGCTTGCCTTTGACCCCACCCACTTAGGAGACTTGGTGGAGGGTCCTGGAGTTGGAGGCCAGCCTGGGCATTTTAGCAAGATTCCGTCTCAAAATAAAATTCTAAAAATGGCTAAGAATCTAGCTCAGTGGTAGAGTGTCTGAAGCCTGAGGTGCTGTGCTGGATGTGTGGGACCAAGGGAGAGAAAGGTACTGGTAATAACGAATGTGGCCCTCTAAAGGGAATCCTGAGTTCTTACTGAAATCAATCAGGTAATTAATAAGAGCTCAATGCTATCCCATCTAATAAATTTGGAAAAAAAATTATAGTACAGAAAATTTCTATTTGGAAATCATCAATCAGTAGTTATTTATTCAGGCGAGGATCAATAATACATGCTAAAACTGGTGAAATCTTGGAGAGAAACATGCTGTTTATATGATCTCCCTCAAAGATTCTTGCCACAAGCTAGGCTTGGTGGTGCTGTCCTATAATCCCAGCATTCTGCAAGACTGAGGCAGGAAGAGTCCAAGTTCAAGCCCAGCCTGGGCAACTAAGCAAAAAAAAAAAAAAAAAAAAGGACTGGGGATTTAGTTCAATGTGAAGGCCTTGGGCTTGATCTTCAGCTTAAAAAAATAATAATAACTTTTTCAGGTTGTGTCCAGGAAATGGATGAAGGAGGCAAAGTATAGAATATCAGATCTTTATTTAGAAACAAAAGGATACAGGAGTAAAAGCTCCCACATCTGGGATGGGGTTCCGAGTGGGTTGCCCCAGTAATTTTTACTTACAAGGGAAAACTGTGAGGTATCATCTCATATGATAAAAATTAATATCACCATCAGTGAAACAAATGAACACCATGTCCTATGTATGAGGCACTGAGACCAGCACAGTGCCGTCCCTGTGATATTCCCACAAAATGTATCAGTCGTAACATTAAACAATCCCCTTTTCAAAATCAAAGAACATTCAAAGATGATATCAGCTGGGCTCTTCAAAACTCTACGTGAGTGTGTGTGTGTGGGTGTGTTACTAGCGATCAGACCCAGAGCCTTCACGCTGAGCTACATCTGCAGCCACTTTTTATTTTTATTTTTGTTTTTCCTATTTTTGGGGGGGTGGGAGGGGGGACTGGATCTTCCTAAATTGCTAAATTACCCAGGCTGGGCTCAAACCTGTGATCCCCCTGCCTCAGCCTCCCAGAGGGCTGGGATTACAGGCACTGTGCCACTATGCCCAGCTCTTCAAAACTAGTAAGGCTGAGAAAGAGAACTGAGAACTGTTCCAGACTGAAGAAGACTGAAGACACAAGGGCAACAGAACACTGTCCATGATGTTAGAATGGATCCTGGATCTGTATGGACATCACTGGGACAAAGGGGAAGACTGAATCGGATCTGTAGGTTAGACTCAGTGATTGGAACAATATTAAATTACCTATATTAATTTCCCAATAATGATTGTAGTGCACCATGCATGCAAAAAAATCACAAATTGAAGTGTTAAAAGAGATAATGACAGTACATCTTGTCTACAATTTACTTTCAAATGATTCAGAAATAATGTAAGTAGAATTTCAAGGTGAAGGGCATAAGGGAGCTTTGTGGTCTATTTTGCAACTTTTTTTGTAAATTTGACAGTATTTCCAAATAAAAAGCTTTAAGAAAAAAAACTATGGTAATTTCTTCCTTTAAGAGCACTAAGAACAGCAAAACCGCAAACATCTGTGGGATATTAGACTTGGAGAAAGCAAAAGTTATTTACGCCTGCAGAGCAAAGCCCTCCAAAGTTCAGTGGCTTAGAGGAACGCCACTACCCTGTCCGGATCTGCGGACCGATTGGTCTCAGCTCAGCAGTGCTTCTGCCCCCACCAACCCACGTGATGTCAGTGGAGCTCCAGTCTTTTGAGGGAATATGCAGGATGTCACACTCACTGTCCGGTGCCCTGGTGGGGATGGCTGGGAGGTAGATCACCCCCGGGTGGCTGAGATTCCAAAGCCTCTTTTACCCGGCATGCTCAGGCCTTTCCCATCCATCCACACATGGTCTCTCCAGGTCCTTTCTCGGCGGGCCTCTCCAACGTGGTAGCCAGACTTCCCCATAGGTACTAGTTCCAGCTCCTCACAAGTGCAACCCCTCTGCCATCTCATCTGATCTTGGAAGCTAAGCAGTATCGGGTCTGATTTTGCTTGGATGGGGGACCAAAAGTGGAACCCCAAGTTGTCAGGTTGTTTTACAGTCTAAGTCCAGCCAGGTCTAATACACTATCACTTTCACTATACATACATATATATATATATACACACTTTTTTTTGAGACAGGGTCTCTCACTCTGTAGCTCAGGCTGGTCCTAAACTCACTGTGGAGCCCAGGTTGGCCTTAGACTCATGGCAATCCTCATTTCTCAGCCTCTGAGTGCTGGGATGACAGGTAGGTGCCACCACACCTGGCTTACGTGCTGCTAGGGAATCTAACTCGGGTACTTAGCACTTGACAGGCAACCGCTTTAACCGCTGAGCCATTCCTCCAGCCCCTATATTCTATTTTTTAAACGAAACAACACATATGTAAAGCATACAAAAAAGAACATACTTTCATGGGTCTATCATCTACAGTCAAAATTTTGTGTGGCATTTTCAAACTTAATTAGGTTTATTAGCAATTTGGAGATAAGAGCAGTGTGATAGTGTTTGCCTAGCAGGCACAAGGCTTCGGGTTTGGTCCCCAGCACTTCAGAAATAAATAAATAAATAAATTTTTAAAGGGTCAACAGATCAATGCAGAATCTGTATGGGAGGAGACAGCATAAAGGCATGAGTCCGGTCAGCCACGGGGACCAGTTTTGGAGACTGGTCTCATGTCCTCAGAGCTAATTAGCCTGTCTCCTTGCCTGGAATATGCTTGAAAATCAAATAAACTGGATGTGGTGGTGCACCTCTGTAATCCCAGCACTCCAGAGGCTGAGGCAGGAGGATTATTATCAGTTCTAGGCCAGCCTGGGCTGCCTAGCTAGTTCAGCACCAGTCTGAACTACAGAGTAAGACCTGTCTCAAAAAAAAAAAAACCCCAAACAACCACGTTTAATAGTCTTTAAAAAGTCCTATGTGGGCCAAAAAAATAAATTAATTAACTAATTAAAGGAACTTTTTTTGAAGACATGGTATAAGTTATATCTGTTTCCCTTTCTCCGGCCAGTATGCAACTTCGTGGCTGTTTCTTGTGGTTTTTTAAAAGCCCACTTCCTTTGAAGAGGGAAGACGGTAAGAAGATAGACTTTGCGGAGAAGGAAAGCAGATGTGGCGGAGAGGGTAAGAGGTCAGGGGTGGGGAAGGGAAGGAAAACTGATCAGATGCGGTATGTAAACGCACCAGTTTCTCAAGCTGATCGTTATTATGTAGCACAAATGCATACTAATAAAAGAATTTTTTTTTGAGACAGGGTCTCGCTCTGTAGCCCAGGCTCACTTGGAGCCCAGTGACTGAGTCTGCTCAGTCAGTCAACGGGTAGTCCAGTGGGAGAGTGCGGATTGAAGAATACATGGACTCTTGCAGAGGCAAAAGACGCTGCAAAAGACACTTTATTTTTTACAGTCTTCCTTATACACCCCAGTTGTTTACCAGCTTAGTGACTCCCTTATCAGAGCCACCAAGGACAAGGAACAGTCGTCATTGTTTAAGCAAAAACTCCATCTGAGTTAAAGTACAAGCAGTAACAAATTTTTCTGAGCCAAGCATAACTCAAACACTTCTTTCTTGAAGAAACTCGGCCAAGGTCAGCGATGCTGAGGCTCTCGGGCCCTGAGGGTCCCAACAGCCCAGGCTGACCTTGGACTCCTGGCAGTCCCCCTGACTCAACCTTCGAGTGCTGGGATTACAGGCATGTGCCATCACCCCACCCCCCAACCCC